>PITA01009468.1:0-77500 GCA_004023965.1 Spilogale gracilis | reverse complement strand
GTCTTGTTCACTACCCAGGGCTCAGAAGCCTCCCCGACCTGCACATCAGATAGAAATACTTCATAAAAAGGAGCCTTGTCCAGACACAGCACTCTGTTCCCTGGAGGTCAGCTTCTCACACGCCTTCAACACGGAGCTTGTCGACCCCCACAGGCTATCTACTCTGCCAGGTGGACCTGCTCATCCAGGCGACTTACACTTCAAGGTGAACTTGAGCCCTCTATTTTCTTGCAGCCCGCTCTCCCACAATAGATAAACATTTGATTTCTACCCCATTTATTATAGATCTCTTTAATGCAGGGAGTCCCAAATGATACCAAGGCCATGATGTCTGACTTAATCACCTGAAGAAAACTGCTTGCCTGAAATCTTCCCCTTGCTCCAAGGTAAAGAGAAGGGGAGGGTATTCTCTAGCAAACTTTTCACTCCTGGCCAGTATTCTCACCCTCCTAAGACCTGTGGGCCTGAGACAGCATTAAACAATCTAGATCACAGGTGTTAGCAATCTCACAGATCACTGATTCTACCACCCAAAGAGGTGGTCTATGAGTTCCTCCCTTACCTATGCTCCTGGCCCTGCCTTTGAAAAGTTTCCACAAAATGGTGATAATAAGTCCACCTTTCCTTGAGGGTCTCTCCCGTGAGAGGTTCTACCCTTGGTAGTATAATTGACCCAACATATATCCGTCCCCACTCGCCTTTCTACTTCCCAGCTTTTGCCCTTGTTCTCCTGGTACTTAGACACCCCAGCTCTCCTTTCCAACCTGAAGACATCTCCCCAGACTTCTCAAGTTTGGGTCCAAATGTAACTTCCTTCTTCACTTTCCTTTTACTGAAGTTTTGGACAATATGGATCACTCTCTCTTTCCTTATTCTGGTATATGAGTCTTTATTTTAGAACTTAATGGTTGTATATTGTCAACCATTTATACAGATGTCACTCCCAGCCCCTGGAGGGGAAGAACTCTCTTATTTGTTCTATCTCCAGTTCCTGACCTTCTGCCAATCACATAGCCAATGTTCCATGAATATGTGGGATGAAATGGGAGTGCCTAGAGGTTCTTAAAAATGGACCCAGGTGCTACACTGTCCCCCATGCCAGCCCATGGGCAATATTCCACTGTTTCTGATGCTTGCTAGTGACCCCTCCAGCTCTGCTGTATCAGCAAACTCTTACTTCTTATTGCAGCTCTGACACTCACTCCTGGTTACGCTTCCTCAGCAGACCTATGGTAGGCCCATTTCTCCAGCATTATTTCTATGAACTCTTTCTGCACAAGCCAAGGGCTTGCCTGCCACCTCTGAGTCTCAGTTTCCTTATCTGATAAACCGACTTACAGCACTAGCTCTGTTGCATGGAGGAAAAGAAAATGTATAGGTAAAAAGTAGTTTGAACTGAAACATCAAATGATAATGCAAACAAAAGAAACTCTAAGTGCATATTTTACAGTAAAATGTATTTCTAATAAAAAATAGCCACGAGGGCAACTTGTGGCTCAGTCGTTGGGTGTCAGCCTTTGGCTCAGGGCATGATCGTGGAGTCCTGGGATCAAGCTCTGCATCAGGCTCTCTGCTCGACAGGGAGCCTGCTTCTCCATCTCTCACCCCTCCTGCTTGTGTTCCCTCTCTAGCTGTGTTTCTCTCTGTCAAATAAATAAATAAAATCTTTTTAAAAATAGCCATGATACAAAAAGCAACTCACAGAATATGAATTCAAAAGAGACTAGACTATATCTATGAGTGACCAAATAGATCAAGAAAATTGTGACAATCCAAGTATGATGGAAAAAATACACTGGAATGAAAAGTTTTTGAATGTTATCAATTGTCAGAAGAAAAAACAAAAGCTTTTCTCCTTTATTCATGTTTAGACCCCTATTATCATTTTCCCCATAGATACCACAAATCTAGTGTACTCAAAAGTGAACTCAGAATCTCTTTTCCAAACACCCCCAAACTAACTTCTTTCTATTTTTATATTCATCCTCTTGGCCAGCACCACTACTCTCTATCAGTCTCTCAAGCCTGGGAGACTCATTCTAACCTCCCCAGCCCTATTTAGTCTGCCTACCCTTCATCTAAGCCACTCCAAGTCCTGTGCAGTATGTCCTAAAATAGTTTGCGTTCTTTCTCTCCTCTTTTTTTCTTTTTAAAGATTTTATTTATTTGACAGAGAGAAACACAGCCAGAGAGGGAACACAAGCAGGGGGAGTGAGAGAGGGAGAAGCAGGCCTCCTGCCCAGCAGGGAGCCCGATGTGGGACTTGATCCTGGGTCTCCAGGATCATGACCTGAGCCAAAGGCAGTCGCTTAACCAACTGAGCCACCCAGGCGCCCCTCTCTCTCTCCTCTTATACACATTCACTGCCCCTACTTCTGGGCCCTACAATTTGTCACCTGCTCCATTCAGTTGTGTCCTGTTAGATCTTTGGTCTACAAATCAGCCTCCATAAGGCTACTAAAGAGAACTTGCAAAGATGTTAACCTTACCTGCCACTTAAAAATATTCTATGCCTCCTCATAATTCAGATTAGAGATAGAATTTCTTGACAGATCATTCGCTTTTTTATGATTTAGCATCTATTTATCTCTCAAGCTATACTTCTGAGCTCCTTTACATATCTTGTAATAGAGAAAAACTTCTCAGACCTTCTCAAGGTGAGCTTTCTCCTATATGCACCATAACAGAATGTGCTCACTTTTATTAGAGCATCTATCTCACACATTGTCATCTCTCACTAGGTATCTTTCCTGCCAAACTGTATACTCTTTGCTTGTCACCTAAAATTTTCACATGACAATATTAAGTGGAAATCTGATTGCCTCCTTCAGGCAGGCAGTCCATGAGTGGAGTGTTAAGAAGTAGAAGAGAACAGGAATGGGAATAGAGGAATGAAGAAGAGGTTAGTCCTGATTTTGAGGGAAGAAAAGAAGAGAGCCTTGTAGCCTCTGTTGTTGGATGAAGAAAGTAAAATACCATACCCAGCATAAGCTTGACCACATGACCCCAGCAAGGATCAAGGAATTTAACCCTTCATATGAGTCATCTTAAAACAAAACAGACAGCAAGTCTCCCCATGAGGACCTTTGGGAAGGGCAACTGACTAGACAAGCTTCTGCCTCACGGATATGGAGTAACGTCACAACACAAATGTTTTACTGTGAATTATGTCTTGACCACACACCAACAGGTGATTGCATTTAAAGCACTACAGTATTTTTTTAAGAGTTCTTCAAATGTTCACATCATTGAAATCTCCAAGGGCAGATAAACATTTCAAAATCAACACACTGGCCCAGAGTAAGAACAGATCACAAAAACAATAATGCTTGGTAAATTAAACCAGTTGAATTTAGGTCTCTATGTTCCTCTCTCCACACAAACATCCTCATCATTGGTCTCAACATCTAACCCAGCCCAAGTTTATAGCATAAAAAATAGGACATTCTAAAATTCTACTTCTTTGGGAAAGAGACATATACAAACAAAATGAGGATTTTAGCCACCTAGTCAATGCATTATCAATCAAACTCTCTGCCCTAAAAGCACCAATATTTATAAAGATCATAACACAACTATAGTTCTGGCATGCTGTTGACTCTGCTGCTTGCAGTTTTAGATGTTTTATATATATATACATTTTTGTAACTGATAGGTCCCTCTTTATCCATATGGGGTATCAGAGAAGGTTTTTTAAATATTCAAATGAAATAACTGTGCATCCCACTCCTGTATTGAGAGAAAGTATGCCAACCTCTTCATGGTGTCTCACCTCCTATGCCAAGGGAAAGAATTCCAAGGAGTCGTTACTGTCTTCATGATGGAAGAAAACTGGAAACCATGAGGAGTCCATCCACTGAGGGGGACCAGGATCTGTAGCAGTTGGTGCTGATGGAGCGTCTTTGGGAAGCAGGTGGTGTGATAGTGAGATACAATACTTCATTAATGCCGCAACAGTGGTGACTTATGATATCTGTGTTGGCCACCAGTCCTCTGAAGAAAGAGACCTTGATACCAATGAATAGCTATGCCCAGAGTCTGGCAAGAGTTCTGTCAGGGTAGACTATAGAAGACTGGAAAGATGGATTAAGATCTGCAGTACTCACTACACAGTAAGGGTAAACTTACTAGTTACCTGGCTTATTCTAAATGATCGTACACAGCTTTTTTTTCAGAGTTCTGTTCACAGTGCGGAAGAGGATGTCACGTCCATCAGCACTCCCCATGATGCATTTTGCAGACTTGTGCCAATCTGGAAAACGTTTGTGGCATTCAGAAACTTTGATGGCAGTTTGATGCCGCCGTAACACTCAACTATGTAATTGTAGACTCAGCTCATTAAACAGCAAATGGAGCAGTTCAGGGGCTGTTCATTTGGGTGAACTGCATATGGCATGACCTGTATTCTAGTGGGACCTAGAAGACAATGTCAACAAAACTAATACAATTGTAATTAGGCCCCGGAAGAAAAGAATGGATTAGGAAGAAGACATTATTTGAAGAAATAATAGTGAAAAGTTCCCCCCAAGTTTTTGTGAAAAACAGCATACAGAGCCAAAAAGATCAGCAAACCTCCGAGGATAAATACAAACACATGTAAGCATATCCTATCAAACAAGTGAAAACCAAAGATAAAAAGAAGACATTGAAAACATTAAGATAAAAGAAACATATTACTAAAAAGAGAACAATAGTATGGATGATGGTAGATGACTCATCAGAAACAACAGAGGTAATATCAATCTTCCACAAATTCAGTAAAAAAAAAACCTATGTAATCATCTAGCCACTGCAATAGGGCCAGTAAAAGGGGGGGGGAGGCAAAAAGATTAAAGAAGAAGAAATGAAACAATCCCCAATCACAGACTTCATAAATGTTAAGTTGGAAGCTACAAAACTATAAAACTAAGAAGTGATTTTACCAAAATCACAGGATAAAAAATAAACATTTAAAAATCTATCATATAGGGCTTTTTATTACTAGCAGAAACAATTGAAAAATAAAATTTAAGAAAATTCAAGTTACAATTGCATTAAAAACTATAAAATATTTAGTAATACCTTTAGCAAAAATGTGCAAAACCTCTATATTCAAAACCACAAAATACACTGAGATAAAAACTAAAGACCTAAATAAATGGAGAGTTATGCCATGTTCATGGATTGGAAAACTCAATATTGTCAAAATATCAATTCTCTACAAATTGATCTATAGAGTCACAGCAATCCCAGTTATAATTCCTGCAGTTATTTTTATAGATATTTACAAGATAATTCTAAATGTATATGGAAATGAGAAAAAAACCTGTGTAATCAAAATAATCTTTAAAAAAAGTCTTACTATAAAGCCACAATAATCAAGACAAATGATAATAGTGTAAGAATAAATGTCAATGGGACAAAAGAGTCCAGTACTATACTTACAATTAATTGACTTTCAACATGACACTAAAGCAAGGCAATGAGAACAAAAGGATAGCCTTTTCAATACGTGTACTAAAACAGCTAGGTATATTTATGAAAGAAAAGTGACCCTTAACTCCTATTATTATTCACAAAAGTTAATTTGATATAGATCATAGACCCGGCAATAAAAACGAAAACTGTAAAGCTTCTAGGAAGATCTAGGAGAGGTTCTAAAGCAGGTAAACTAAATTAAGGTGTTTTTTTTTTAAATCAGAAAGGAAAAAAAAACCACCTTCGAGTATGTGTATTGTAAGTGGGATTTACGTGCTGTGAAAAGGCAAGAAGAAACTCACTGGAGTGATAGAAGGATTATGTTACACATATATCCATTTGAAAATCCCACTACATTGTACAATTGAGATTCTATACTTCAACATATGTAATATTTACCTAAAAAGTATAAATGCACATTAAATTCTAACTAGTAAGTTTGCTTTTCAGAGCAGTGTGGTCGAGCAACTCTGAAGCTACTTTTGTATATTTCAGGCATGAACAAATAGTAATTATATATTATAGATAAAGAGAGGGAGAAGATTAGAATGTATCCTGTGGTGTTGGATTGAATTGGAAGTGTCAGTATAAATTAATGGTTCTATACCCATGTATATACCATGGGTTCTATATACCATGGGTTCTATATACCATGTAGATACCATATCTCTCTCTCTCTCTATATATATATATATATATAGAGAGAGAGAGAGAGAGATTCATACATGTACATGCTCGTGTATGCATATGCATGGATACATCCGTGTGCATGTGTATGTATCAGCCCACCACTGAGAGGGCTTATAAGCAATGACTTACATGTAACAAGAAGCATACCTAGTTATTAGGTCCTAGTTTACATATACTACTCTTTACTAAAAAGCCAGGGATGCTTTAAGAAAAAAATTGATTCCAGGCCTGAAGCAATAAGAGTACAGGATGATCTTGTAATACCTCACTGCTGAAAATTAAGGAAATGCTTAAAAAATACAAGAACATACCAAAAGAACAAGTAGCCAGCGAGCTTGGAGGAGCCCCATTGGTCAAATCTAGGACAACTGATAAAATCAACTGATGTTAAATACAGCGGGTAAAAATTTTATTTGTATGACCTCCAATTAATTCTTACAAAATATGTCTATGCCTTCGGGGAAGAGCTCTTGTGGACACCAACTTATCCAAATGATCTAAGTCAGTATGACTAATCTTGGGACAAATTAACACCATGTGCCTTCAGGTGTAGTGAGAAGGACTTATCATGTTATACCTGCCCAAAATGCATGGCCTGAAAGTAAGCGAACCTGAACGGAAGGCATTCTACAAAACAGCTAGCTTGTTCTCTGAAAAAAACATCAAGGTTAAGCAAGACAAAGGAAAACCAAGGAACTATTTCAGACTGAAGGATACCAAAGGGTCCTGACAACTACTGCTACATGTGAGAACTGGACTGAATCCTGGGTGGGAAGAAAATAGCAACAAAGGACATTATTGAGATAAGAGGAGAATTACAGCTTATAGTGTTGTATTTGTGAATTCAGTAGCCTTACTTTCAGAAAAACCACATGAAATGATTTCATAGAAAACTGGTATGGTATCTTAAACTTACACTCAAATGTTTCAGACAAAAAAGGTGGGGTGGGGGGCGCCTGGGTGGCTCAGTCGTTAAGCGGCTGCCTTCGGTTCAAGTCATGATCCTGGAGTCCTGGGTTCTAGCCCCACATTGGGCTCCCTGCTTGGCAGGAGGCCTGCTTCTCCCTCTCTCACTTCCCCTGCTTGTGTTCCTTCTCTAGCTGTGTTTTGCTCCGTCAAATAAATAAATAAAATCTTTTCTTTAAAAAAAAGGATTTTATGTACATAAATACTAGATATGGGAGTGAAAAAAAGAAAAGGGAAAATGTTAAAGTCAGTGCAGCAAGGTGGAAATGTAAACGAATACTGCAGCTCCTTGTAATATTCTTGTAACTTTTCTCTAAGTTGGAAATTGCATCCAAATAAAAACCTAAAACCAATAATTAAAATCATGTAACTATTTTGAAATACTAAGTAACCAACAAACTGGTGTTCTTTTATTGGAGAACTTGTAAATTATTTTATTAAAAATGATTTTCAAAAATAAAATTCTCTCAGTGCTCCTGGGTAGCACAGTCAGTTGAGTGGCTGGCCCTTGGTTTCAGCTCAGGTCATGATCTCCGCGTCCTGGGATGGAACCCAGCTCAGGCTCCACACACTGCTTGAGGACTGTCTCTCCCTCTCCCTCTGAGCCTCACCTCTTCCTTGTGTAAGTGTGCACACTCTCTCTCTCAAATAAATGAATAAATATTTTAAGAAGATAAAATTATTTCTTAAAAAGTTAAAATTAGGGCGCCTGGGTGGCTCAGTTGGTTAAGCGACTGCCTTCGGCTCAGGTCATGATCCCGGAGACCGGGGATCGAGTCCCACATCGGGCTCCCTGCTCAGCAGGAAGCCTGCTTCTCCCTCTCTCACTCCCCCTGCTTGTGTTCCCTCTCTGGCTGTGTTTCTCTCTGTCAAATAAAATTTTTTTTAAGTTAAAATTAATGTATCTGAATATATTAAGACAAACTAAGTCTTCACAGTAATTATCTGAACATTAAAAATAATAAAAGTTAAATAATTACCTTTGGTACACATTCATGTTTTTAATCAATTTTTGGCTTTATCTGCATGGAAGACCTTGTCACGGTACTTTTGTGAAGAATTTTTTCAAATATGCAATTATTATTTTTAATTTTCTCATAAACTTGCTTTCAGTATTATTCATAGTTGAATTTTATGATTAATAAATTTGAAATTCATGACAGCTTCCACTGACCCCTTTCTTCTAACCATGTTTTTATCCAAGAAACTCTTCTCTCTGCAGGTGCCGTGCACTCTGCCGGCAGCTCTGAGCAAAGTCTGCTAAACAGAGCCTATGCTCAGCTGTTAATTTTTAAATTAAGATCTGTTCATAGTCAAACCACATATTTTTAGAGGTACTTTTGTTTTTTTACCCCTTCTTCAGCAAACATTTTTTATAAAATAAAATTCATTTTAAAAGATGTTTTTTAATTATTTTTCTAAATAGTTCATCAAGCCGAGATTATATGAAATCACAGAGCTTCTCAATTTCAATCCATTCCAGAATAGAATACACACTTACCAAATTAAAATCAAATCTTTTCTATTCACGTGTTGAGCTATTCCACCATTGGAGTTCTCATTAATTAAGGTGTTTGCTTCTTCCCTTGCTTTTGTGTGGATAAATATCAGTATCCCCCTGTTTGCAAGCTTGATTTTAGTAATCGCAACTTGCTATAAACATGAAAAGTTAAATATCTGGGTTGTTCCCTTATTGAATAATTTGATTAAATATTTCTAACTGATTTTTGGATAAAATGCAATCAAAATCTAGAGAAATTCTTCCCCATGGTTGACACTTAAGTTGATTTTCCAAGTAATTCTTCAAACATTTTAAGACTCATTGATGACGCATGACTAACAGAAAATACATACTGCTAAGCTGAAGGTTCTATTTTTAATGTCAAATTACTGCACATACAAAATTTTAATCAGTCCCTCTGTATACATATAAAAATATTTGTAAAATTTAAACACACCAGTTTCTACTTCTGTTGGTAAAATATTGAAATTTGTTTGAATGCAATTAGGAGTTGTGTATGCACCAAAATCAATTCCCGTTGTACTTATGCTCCACAGATGTCATAATTAGAACCCAATTTTTATCATGGTGCTATGCACTGCCAAAACATAGATTCATAATATCACCACAGCAACAAATAATTTCATCTTCAATGTTAAATTTTTTACTAAATTTTTTATAGTACATAGGTGCGTTTTATTTTATTTTTTCAGTGTTCCAAGATTCATTGTTTATGCCCCACACCCAGTGCTCCATGCAATACATGCCCTCAGTACCCACCACCAGGGTCTCCCATCCTCCCACCCCCTTCCCTCCAAGACCCTCAGTTTGTTTCTGAGTCCAAAGTCTCTCATGTATCGTTTCCCTCCCCGAATTACCCTACTTCCCATTTCCTTTCCTTCTCCTACTGTCTTCTATATTACCCCTTATGCACCACAAGTAAGTGAAACCATGTGATACTTGACTTTCTCTACTTGGCTTATTTCACTCCTCCAATCCCATCCATGTTGCTACAAAAGTTGGGTATTCATCCTTTCTGATGGAGGTGTAATATTCCGTTGTATATATGGACCATATCTTCTCTATCCATTCATCTGTTGAAGGGCACCTTGGCTCTTTCCACAGTTTGGCGATTGTGGCCATTGCTGCAATTTATCACAGTATTCACCATTATATCAGATGTTTTTCCTTCAAGAGATACACTTCTGGAAGCTTTACTCTAATTTCACAAGTTGTCAACTGGAAAAAGAATTGAGTCATTTATGGAAATTAACTTGACTAATTTCCTATTTGAAGTATCTGATGACCCTGACAAAAAACTGACATTATTTAACTGTTTGCAAAATTATTCTATTACTAGTAGAGCCAACACTTTAACATTGCTTTGTAAATACACAAGAAATCCTGAAATTGAAAATGATTGAAATTAATTTAGAAGAACAGATATTTGATCTAAATGAAAAGTCACAATTCAAAGAGTCATATGTAAACATACCTTTCCACAACTGCACATGTTAAATTATTTTCTTTGGATACAGTCCTCTTAAAACAAGCTCTAGCTTTGAAGTAAGTGCTTTTGCTTCTTCAGCAGATGTGTGTCTCTGCTTTTCACATGTTTAATGATGTCACTGAACCCCTGATGTCAACAAACATTCTGGGAAAGTTTTATATTCATCATCAACACACTTGAGACATGAACATTCAAAACTTTATTTTTCATTTAAATATACTCTTTCCAGCTCTTGGGTTTTGTTTGTTTTGTTGTTGCTTTTGTTTTTTAGCTTGTTGCTGCTGAAAGTAACTACTGCAAAATTTTTAAGTAGTTACCAAGTAACAGTGTCAAAACCATGATATCAAGAGTTTACCCCATTTTCTGTATATGTGTATGTGTCAGGACTGTTCAGCCTTTATATCCAGCACATATCTTGCATATATCTAACTTGCAACTTCCTGTGTTTCCCACTGATGGACAATCTCATAGCTTTGTGAATCTCTCCGGCCATGGCACATACCTGAGCACACCTGGCGGGAAGACACTGACCAGCAGAGGCAGTCTCTTGTGAAAGAGTAAAAGGAGTGAGCTCATGTGTGAAAGCATTTCCTTTTAACAGCTACCTTCTTGCATGCTATTCTTGAAAAGGAGGGGTTAATTACATTACATCTGGGAAGAGTTGGGAAAAGAGTTTTGAGTTTTCATTAGTTCTCTTTCAGATTAACCACATGTTAAAGCAAAACTCTGTTCACTGCACTTGCACGTGTGACCGTGGCAGAAGCTGAAAGCATGAGGTTGGGTGGTGGGGAGGGAAGCACAAGGTGGAGAGCTACTCCACTAGTTTTCTCTGCTGCATTACAAAGTTTCCTCACCCATAACACAAAAATAATAATAGATCTACTCATGGATTGTTGTAGGATATAAAAGAGTTAATACATATAAATATGCCTGGGTTAAGGAAACTTTTATCTGTTTTATCAGAATTCAGTGTTATCATTATAATTATTACTGCTTTCTAGAAAAACAAAAACAAAAAACACCACCACTATGATTCCTTCAGTAAGTCCTTGTTGTTGAAATTGTTAGAAACCAATGTATTTTCCAGATTCTTCGCTGACATGAATGCTTTCTTAGTGTTCTATTTGCCAGTTCCTCCCTGTTATGGTTGTATTTGTGCAGATAATACACCTATTGCGCAACCACAGCAACTGACTTTTATGGGCAGCCATGTTGTATATTTTTTGGCTCATGTTAACCTTAAATGAAAGAAACAAAGAGAGAGAGAGAGAGAGAGAGAGAGAGAGAGAGAGGAGGGAAGGAAGGAAAGACGGAAAGAAAGAAAGAAAGAAAGAAAGAAAGAAAGAAAGAAAGAAAGAAAGAAAGAAAGAAAGAAAGAAAAAAAGAAAGAAAGAAAAGAAAGAAAGAAGAAAGGAGGGAGGGAGAAGGAGAGGGAGGGAGGAGGAGGAAGGAAGGAAGGAAGGAAGGAAGGAAGGAAGGAAGGAAGGAAGGAAGGAAGGGAGGGAGGAAGGGAGGAAGAAGGGAGGGGAGGAAGAAGGGAAGGGGGAAGGGAAGGGAAGGGAGAAAGAAAAAAGGAAAGAGAAAAAGAAAATCCAAGTGTATTTCATGCAAACTGTTATTAAACTATAATTTCTCCCTTTTAAACTCAAACAGTTGGTGTTATGAAGTACATTCAGAATTTCCCATCTATCTCTATTTTATCTAGTCTTGTTAGTTTCACTCCATAGATCTATGTCTTTTGAAATCTTTCTGATTGTCTAAATAATTAGCTTTGGATTCTTTGTCACTGATATGTTTGGACTCAAATAGGTCTAAGTTTAAATACCAGCTCTAACCTTCATTAACTATGTGGACTTGGGCAATTTCAACCTAAGTTTCTATTTTCTCATGTCAAATGGGTATAATAACAAATATTTGGTATCACAGGATCCTTGAGATCCTTAGTATATCTCTCAATATTTTATTATAGAAATAAAATATTACTGTAAAATTAAGTTATTATAACATTAACACTAATATTTTTATCATTTATTATAATAATAAATTATTATAGAAAAGGATTAACCAGAATAAGAATGATCTCTGTGATATACAAGTAAAGACCTTCTTCCATTTAGGCATATGATTATTTAACAGCTGCAAATTGACATATCAGCAACCAATTTTAAATCCCTATCAGTAAGTAATGAGATTACTTTGTTAATACTGTAAACACAAATTGTGGCTGGTTTTTTATGCTCGCATCTTTCTTTTTTGCATTATTTTTTGTGCCTTATTCCTATTTTATTCTTCAATTCTTTGTGTCTATCCAAATCAGCATCTCCACCCCAGCAAGTAAGTTACCAGGCAGAAAACATGTCTTCTGTTGAGCAACATAAATAAGCATAAAGGAGAGCATCAGGGACACAGGGGTTCAGGAAGTAAATGATGTGATGATTTTTCTAACAGCAGTTCACATTTATTGAATACATTGTAAGCACCAAATACTTAATAACAGCAATAGCCAACACCTCATCATTCTTACCATGTGCCAGGCAGATCCTCAGTGCCTCACATGTAGAAACCCATCTTATCCTATCCATAGTTGATACTCCTATTATCCCATTTTACAAATGAGGAAACTGAGTCCCAGGAAGGTTAAGTTCTACCAAGTGTTAGAACTGGATCACAAAACCAGAGAGTGTGGCACCACAGTCCACATTTTTAACCACTAGCTATGTTGCATTTCTGCTTGCATGAGATTACATGACTTACACAGTGAGCTACCCAGGCACTTCCACACCCCGGGAGGGAGGCTACTGGGAGAGAAATATGCTGCCACAGAAAGTGCACATAGGGAACACATTCTAACACATCTCAAATGCTACAAATAAACCAAATGCTCTTTTGTTCAAAAAGCTGTCTATTTCAACTCCACACATGGAGTGGGCATCCCACACATGGGGAGGTAACGGTCAATGCGTGCCTTTGTTTGTAGATGTCCTCTCCTGTCCCGTTGCCTTGTCAGCGTGCCCTAGGATAGCCTGCATTTTCCCTCTCTCTGAGCTCATGTTCTTTCTCTTCTGTGTTGCTTTCAAAGCATCCTACACCAAAATAAATCTCCCCCCTCTCTTTCTCCCTCCCTCTCTGCCTCAGTGGACTTTGATGGGGTGGCAGGATGAAGGGGTGGTAGGGAGGGTCCTGTTGGACCTTACACATTACGTCTGAATTTTGAACAAAGCACAGCACTTCTCAGGGCATTTCTCCCTCCCTGCATATCCCCAAACACTCAACCCAGCTCTCTGTTCACTATTGCCCTGGCAAACCCTGCTTGGTTTATCTTTCCCTTGCCCTGCTTTTCTTTTTTCTTAAACCATTTCATCACAGCTTTTCCCTTTGGAATGCAACAAGGAGGGACAGAGGTGGAGGAGTGATGACCACCATTTGTCACGTTCTCCATGGTCAGGTGACCAGCCCTTCATGAGCAGTCACCCACCCCCCAGATACCACCCTGCTAAGTCCCCCTTCCCTACTGGCACTTGAGCCAAGTCAGACTGCGATGTAGTCAGCTGGCCCTGTTCCGCTTCTCCTTTGCTCCATTTTCTTTTCCTGTGAGAGCTTTCGCCACCACCATGCAGCCTCAGGCCCTGTTCCAACAACTGCTCCTGGATAGTGCCTTTCTGCCAACAAGCACAACTCCCTGATGAATGCCAAAATTTTCCTTAAAAAGTCTACTGGAGAAGTCTGTTCCTCAGTTCCAGCTCACATCCTTCTTCCAGAACCACAGTAATCATCTGGCACGTGCCAAATGTCCCCATACTCATTACTTCATCTGTACTCCTTCAGGGAAAAATACTATTCACACCTTTAGGATGTGTAAACAAAGACTCTAAAAGATTAGTAACCAGAGACAGGAAGAAAGAAACCATTTACTTCAGTGTCTGATATACACCCCACATCTACATGCATTATCTTCAGGTAAGCGCTCCTGTCTGTCTACTGATGCTCCTGTCTACAGATTCTCCTGTCTGTCTACTGATGCTCCTGTCTCTTTATGGATGCTCCTCTCTATGGATGCTCCTGTCTGTCTACTGATGCTCCTGTCTCTCTACGGATGCTCCTGTCTCTCTACTGATGCTCCTGTCTGTCTACAGATGTTCCTGTCTCTCTATGGATGCTCCTGTCCCTCTACTGATGCTCCTGTCTCTCTATGGATGCTCCTGTCTCTCTATGTTGCTCCTGTCTACTGATGCTCCTGTCTGTCTACGGATGCTCCTGTCTGTCTACGGATGCTCCTGTCTCTCTATGGATGCTCCTCTCTATGGATGCTCCTGTCTGTCTACTGATGCTCCTGTCTGTCTACTGATGCTCCTGTCTCTCTACAGATGCTCCTGTCTCTCTACTGATGCTTCTGTCTCTCTACTGATGCTCCTATCTCTATACTGATGTCCACTGCTATCAGGCAACTTGTCCTAGACCCTAGAGCCATCCGGCCACTCCAGCTCCGAAGCCAGCATTCTCTCCACCAAACCAGAAAGAACACTTAACCCAGTGTTCTTAACACTTAACCTCATCACTATTTAGGAGGTAAAGAGAATGTCTTGCTCATCTCTATAGTCAACTTCCTTTCTCTCAGTTTGGAGTTTCTCAATAATATTTCCTTATGGAGATATTTTAAGACAGACAATTGTCTCATATCAGGAAAGCTTTCATTAATACTCAGAATCAGGTTCATACATAAAGTAGATTAGAGACAGTTTGCCTGTTTTCCTAGGTGATCCACTCCTCCTCTGACCCACCCAATCAGCACTATTAAAAACATAACAGATATCTCCTCCTTTTGTCCTTCCAT
Organism: Spilogale gracilis; assembly: GCA_004023965.1. Lineage (NCBI taxonomy): Eukaryota > Metazoa > Chordata > Mammalia > Carnivora > Mephitidae > Spilogale > Spilogale gracilis. The sequence goes on along the minus strand of PITA01009468.1, from coordinate 62,545 downwards.
GGGATTCAGTAATAGCCTCTACTAAAGCACTTATCACAGTATGTCAATATAATTTTTTCCTTATTCTATTTCCCTACTACAGTGAGAGTTCCTCAAGGACTGGAGGATAATTCACCTCTGTGATGGATGAATGGTAGGTATTGGATAAATGCTTCCTAAAAAAAATGAATGAACTGAAGATTACACCAACTAAATTCTCCACTTGAAATAGGAAGTGGGGTAAGTTGATATTGGATATAAGGTTGTCATAGTCTAGATCTGTAGGATGCTAGCATTTAAAGGAACTTGAGAAGTGAAGCCCAACTCCTCCATTTTACTCAAGAAGCAGCCCAGGAAAACTGAATGACTTGCCCAAAGTCACATACTTGGCCAGTGAGCTGGATACAGACTTCAGGTCTTTCCAGTTCAGTGAGTCCCAACCCTATGATGAACTTAAACAAAAAAGAGGGCAGACAGAAATCTTCCAAAGGACCTTTCTTTCTCCTTCAGCCCAGGCTCCTCTATAAGCCATCCCCAAGCTGCTATCCTTTCTCAGGGGCTTTACATGAGGGATCTGAGCTGAGATGGATGAAGGAAACTCTCCTACCACTGATGCTCTGGTTCCTTTCTCCCAACTCTTCCTTCCATTTCCAGGGATTTACCTTCACACGAAAGGTAGACATTTTTATATTCAAGGGCCTTTCATCAAAAAATTATTGAAATGGCAAAAATTTTATCCAAAATAAATGTCCAAAATAGGGCAACAGTTAAATAAGTCATGATACCATTATATAATGACATAATGCAGACTCACTGAAAAGTCATACTTTGATAATATAATGAATTCATGTACAACATGAAAAGTATTAGCTAACAGTTAATAAGTCCTTAGCATAAATCAAATACTAGCTAAGAATTTGACATATACTATTGTATTTTGTCCTGATAGCAATCCCTTAAGGAGGTACAACTGTTATACCCATTTTACAAATTAGGAAACTGAGGTTCAAAGAGGTTAACTCATCTAAGCTAACACAATAAGTAAAAGCAGAGCTATAAATTATAGAAAAATTATTAGAATGACAGTTTTTAAAGATTGGGTGTACAACTTCATGCATTATATTATTCTAGCTATCTATTTCATTAAAAGGAAACACCATCTAAGGCAGCTTTCTAAGGATGCTCAGTATTTTTCAAATATTCTACAATGCATAAATATTTCTCTTATTTGTCTTCTTCATTTATTTTAAGAAACAATAAAAGGGGTTTTTAAAGCATTGTTCTCAGGGAAATGGCAATACATAATCAGAATTTGGGGTGGGGGAGAAAAAGAAGAACAGAGATCCCTTTTAAAAAGCAAGAGAAAAGTCAGAGAGGTTGAGCCCCCTTGCTTCCTACAGCCTGCTCCCATTTCTTCCAAGCCCACTCCCCAAGCTCTACCTCAGAGGTCCTGCCTTTACCAGTGAGAGTCTTCCCAACTCAGAAAGGACCTAGAGGAGGGAGATAGTTGCTGTTTGCCTCATGTTACTAACTACCCAAATACCTACCTTAGCCAGCTCATAATTTCCCCAGGAGCACTCTGAGTGAGAAATGCTGAAGTCTTCTGTTCTATGCTGCATTTGTAATTGGAGAGTAAGAACTGGGCACCCAACTCAGATCTCTCAACTCCAAGAACTCATCCAACCCCTATACTCAGAATTTCACATATTGCACAAGGGGTATTATAGAAGAAGCCAGGAAGGTCAGAGGTAGACACAAGAGTCCCTTGCCTATTTTCTTCTCTGGGAAATGAGTATGAAACAACTATTTTGAGACAGTGGAAAACCAGCATCCGAGAACTGTAACCCCCAAGAGAACGGAAAGAAATGAAATGATTGTGGTGATGACCTCTATGATATTTTTCTCTGAAGGCATTTACCATATTCCAGGTCATGGAAGTGGAAAACAAGCAGAGCACAGTGGTCTCACTGAGTAAAAGAGATCTTCAGTGAAGTGACATAAGGTGAGGTGGCTGACATTTGCAGGGCAGTGAAGATACAACTATGCAGAGGTATAGCTTTAGAACTCTGCACAGGGTCTCTTTGAGTATTTGACTGAATACTAACTGTGAACATGCTTACATGAGACCAATCAAAGAAAAATAGAAACTTTATTGAATAGCCAAGATTTTTTTTTTCACTGAAGTCCCCATAAAGGGCAGGCTGTAGAGTTAGGGCCACACTAATCCTAGAGCAAAGGTATTCTGTACTTGCCCTAACAAAATCTTAAAAACAAGCCTCAAAATGATGAAGCTGATCCTCAAGTACATTACCTACATGACAGAACAAATCTACCCACTCTTCTGTTTAAGGGAGATAAAGAGATCCAGACACTTAACTGTGCTATCCAGCATCCAATCAAAAAAACTCTAAATATTTAGAGAAACAAGGAAATATGACCTATAACTAGGAGAAAAATTAATCATAGAAATACACCCAAAAAATGACAAAAATTATGGGAATTAGTGGATGATGGATTTAAAACAACTGTTTAAAATATCACAAAGGTGCTCAAGGATCTAGAGAAAAGCATAAATATGATGATTAGAGAAACAGAATATATAAGAAAAAACAAACAAAACTTCTAGAGATGAAAAATGCAATATCCAAAATGAAAAATTTACTGAATGAGAGTAATAGCTGATGAACACTACAGAAGAAAAGGCCAGTAAACTTTTAAAAAAGAGCAATAGAAATTACCCAAAATAAAGGACAAGTTAAAGGAGGCTTAAAGAAATTATTAGAGTATCAGTGATAGGTGGGACAATATCAAGTGGTCTAATATATGTGTAACTGAGTCCTGAAGCATGTATAGCAGCAGTATTTAAAGAAATAATGATCGGGGCACCTGGGTGGCTAAGTTGGTTAAGCATCTGCCTTCGGCTCAGGTTGTGATCCCAGGGTCCTAGGATGGAGCCCCATATCAGGCTCCCTGCTCAGTGAGGAGTCTGCTTCTCCCTCTCCCTCTGCTGTTCCCTCTACTTGTGCTCTCTCTCTTAAATAAATAAATAAAATGTTATTTTTTAAAAAGAATGATTAAGATGTTTTGAATCTTGATGAAAATCCAAGAAACCCAACAAATTCCTAGAGAATAAACAAAAAGACAACCATGCGAAGGCACGTCATAGTAAAATTGCTAAAAGCCAATGATAAAGAGAAAGATTATAAAAGCAGCAAAAGAAGAGAAAATGCTCATTATACACAAGAAAATATATATTATCACTTATGGCTCATCATGAACAAAGCAAACCAGAACAAAATAGACCAACATCTTTGAAGGTTTAAAGCGGGCCTAGCTGGGTGGTGGGGGAGGGGGGGATGGAGTGAACAAGGGACATGACATCAGCTTAGAATTCTATATTTAAAAAAATCTTCAAAAACGAAGTTGAAATAAATGTATCTTCAGATAAACAACAAAAGCTGAGAGAATTCATTGCCAGAAGGTATGCACTTCAAGAAATGTTTAAAAGCTTCAGGCTAGGGGCGCCTGGGTGGCTCAGTTGGTTAAGCGACTGCCTTCAGCTCAGGTCATGATCCCAGAGACCCGTGATTGAGTCCCACATCGGGCCCCCTGCTCCGTGGGAAGCCTGCTTCTCCCTCTCTCACTCCCCCTGCTTGTGTTCCCTCTCTGGCTGTGTTTCTCTCTGTCAAATAAATAAAAATTTTAAAAAAATTTTATAAAAAAAAAAAGCTTCAGGCTGAAGGACAATAATATGAGAAGGAAATTTAAACTGACACAGAATAATGAATAGTGCCATAAATATACAGATAAATATAAAAGATATTTATTTTCCATTTGCTAAAGTGTTTAAATGATAATTGGCCTTTAAAATAAATAAAAAACAAACAAAAAAAATTACGGTGAGGATTATACCATACAGAGAAGTAAAATCTATCACAATAATAGACCAAAGAAAGGTGTTAGGGGAAGGACATACATTGACACACATTTTCAAAATTTTATAGGAAGTTGCATAAAATCAACTTCTTACCTCACTCTCTTACCCTTACACTTTCTTACTCCGTCAAATCCTAATAACCTGAATCTTTGCCCTCATCATGACTTCCAATCCCTATTCTTTATCTGTACTAGCATTATTTCCTTGCTTTCCCACTCATCGGGACCCTGTGGCCACACCTTAGAATCACAGATGCTAAAGTGCCAAGGGTAGAAGATTATCCACCACAAAGCCTTCACCTCTTTTTTTTCTAGTTGAATTACTTGTATTTTTTAGTTAACATATAGTGTATTATTAGTTTTAGTGGTAGAATTTAGTGATTCATCAGTTGCATATGATACCCAGTGCTCATTACATCAAATGCCGTCCTTAATGCCCACACCCACTTCCCCTCCAACAACCCTGTTTGTTTCCTAGAGTTAAGAGTCTCTTATGGTTTCCTTCCTTCTCTGTTTTTATCTTATTTCATTTTTTCCTTCCCTTCCCCTATGATCATCTTTTTTGCTTCTTTAGCTGCACATATGAGTGAAATTATATGGTATTTGTCTTTCTGTGATTGACTTATTTTGCTTAGCGTAATACCCTCCAGCTCCAACCACATTGCTGCAAATGGCAAGATTTCATTCTTTTTGATAGCTGAGTAATATTTTATTGTGTGTATATCTATATAGACAGATATAAATCTATCTATATATCTTATATCTATATCATATATATGATATAAATATATATATGATATATACATACATATATGAATGACACATCTTCCTTATCCATTCATCTGTCAATGGACAGCTGGGCTCTTTCCACAGTTTGGCTATTATGGACATTGTTGCTATAAACGTTGGGGTGCAGATGTCCCTTCGAATCACTATTTTCTTTACACTGTGGATAAATAAGTAGTGCAATAGCTGGGTTATTGAGCAAAACCCTTACAGATAAGGAGAATTCAGACCTCCAGCTAATTTTCCTACAATAGTGCTCTTACCATGATCCTCTATTTCCATGACCAATGCTGTTTGCCTTACCAAGCTTCATACCAGGTGAACACCTGCATTCAATTTCTACAGCTTCTTTTTTTACTTATTGCTGCAACTAATTACTTAAGAAACTCATTAAGAACATCAAGGGCCTCCAGTGCCATTTTATGCATCCAACCTTAGCCTAACTTTCAACACTGCTCCTCACAACTTTGTCCATATGTAATTCCTTAGGAGAATTCATAACTTCAATCTGAGATGCTTACCTTTTAGTTTTCCTATGTCTTTATTTGCTCTCTTTCTTCCTGTAGTAGACATTTTTAAGGTTTTCTTTTTTAAGATTTTATTTATTTGACAGAGAGAGAAATGACAAGTTGGCAGAGAGAGAGGAGGAAGCAGGCTCCCTGCTGAGCAGAGAGCCTGATGTGGGCCTCGATTCCAGGACCCTGGGATCATGACCTGAGCTGAAGGCAGAGGCTTTAACCCACTGAGCCACCCAGGCGCCCTGTAAAGTTTTCTTTTATTTCAAATATTGGAACATCCATACACCTTCCTATGTTTGAGGAATTTCCCACTGTGGTCACAGACTCCTAAAATAGCCTCCAAGATTCCTAGCCCCTGGTGTACACACACCTCCCAGTTATTCAGACACTAATATTGCAAACTCCTAGTTATTTGAATATTGATTTCAGATATAATCAAGTCCCCAAATCAGTTGACCTTAAAATAGGAAGATTATCCAGATAAGTGTAACCTTACACTAGCCCTTTAAATCTGGGTCTAGAGATCAGAGACAGAATGCCAGAGAGATCTGAAGCATAAAGGAAGGCTTGGATGAGAGAGAAATTCTCCATTGCTGGCTTTGACGATGGAGCGGGGCTCACACAGCAAGGAACGCAGAGTCTCTTATCCTGGAGAGTGACCCTTAGCTGACAGCAAGGAAACAGAGATCTCAATATTACAACCACAGGGAACTAGATTTTTCTTCAACCTCATGAGTTTGGAGGAGGACCCTAAGCTTTAGATGAAAATGAAATCTGACCAATACCTTGATTTGAGTTTTAGAAGACCCCAAACAGAGAGCCCAAGACTTCTCACTTACAGAAATGTAAGGTGATAAATAAGTGTTGTTTTAAGCCACTAAATTCGTGGTAATTTGCATCAGAAAAAAACAAACAAAAACTGCTACACCAGTAGGTGTAGGCATTTGGTTCAGGTGTTGCCTCTTAAAAACAAGAAAACAGGCCCAAAGTGGAATGACTGGTGCTAAGCAGCAGGTCACCAAACTGAGACTTCACTTCATTACAGCCCGGGCGCCCCCAGAAACGCAATCTAACTCAGTCAGGATCGCCTGAGGACTAGTTGGGTAATCCGCCTGACAGAACCCCGATGCTCCCTAAAGTAACTTTGTTTCTGGCTTCATAGAACTTCTTTGTCCCTGTTCCCTTCTGCCTCTAAAAGTCTTTGGTTCTGTACAGCTCCTCAAAACTCTCCTGGACCGGATGCTGCCCAATTTAAATCAATTTTTGCTCAAACTCTTAAAGTGTTTACTATGCCTCGGTTTATCTTTCAACAGTTTTAGTATCAAAGAGGGAACCGAGGAGACCCTAAGGGTCCCCATGAGCAACAGAACGACCAAACAAACGTAGCTGTGGAGCCCCCAGAGCTGGCTGCTTCCTCCCTGCATCTGGAGATGGGCTGGCTGGGAAACCAGCCAGAGTCAGACCGGATCCCACTTGGAAACTGTCCAGGTTGTGGGGCGTCTGGGTGGCTCAGTTGGTTAAGCGACTGCCTTCGGCTCAGGTCATGATCCTGGAGACCCAGGATCGAGCCCCACATCGGGCTCCCTGCTCAGTGGGAAGCCTGCTTCTCCCTCTCTCACTCCCCCTGCTTGTGTTCCCTCTTTGGCTGTGTTTCTCTCTGTCAAATAAATAAAATCTTAAAAAAAAAAAAGAAAAGAAAAGAAAAAAGAAGAAGAAACTGTCCAGGTTGAGCTGGGTCCAGCTTGGGAACCGGACTGAGTTCAGAGTGAGACCGGGTCTGACTTCGAAACCAGACTGGAGAAGCTTATGCTAAGCCCCACGCCACCCAACTGAGAATTCTAGTTTGTGCTCTCCGACAAGTGGAACTTTAACTCAGTCAGGAATCACCTGATGAAGACGAGCTGGGTAATCCACCCGACAGAACCCTGACGCTCCCTAAAGGAAAGTAGCTTTGCAATAACCAAGCCGCTTTCTGGCTTCATAGAACTTCTTTGTTCCTGCTCCCTTCTGCCTCTAAATGTCTTTCGTTTTGTACAGCTCCTTGGAGCTCCTTTCTGTATGCCTGATGGGATGCTGCCCACTGGAGCAGACTTTTGCTCAAAATAACTTTGGAAATTTTTAATATGCCTCAGTTTATCTTTTTACACCTTTCAGGAGCCAACAGCCCTCCGAGTGTAATGTTCAGCTCCCCTAGTGGTATTAGTGGACGCTGCTGAAAATCGGGTAGATATGGTGTCCATACAGCTGGCCTGCTAATAATAAACAGTAAGAGCCAACATTCCCTAGTCTTTATCGTGGGTAATCTGTGGCACTAAAACACTGATTTTTCTCTTCATTCACTTGTTCAACAAACTTTCACCGACCACACCATATACTACTTTTTCCTAAGCACTGATAATATAGTGGTTTAAAAAAACTGGCAGGGTTCAGGCCCTGTCCTCGCAGACTATGGAGCTTAAACATGTCCCCAAATTTTTCACATTCCTCCCATCAAGCCCTGGAATATGAGTGGCCTTAGTAATTCACTTCTAGTGAGTGGAATGCAGTCAAAATGCTCCCTAAATGAGACCGTGATAAACAGCAAAACCCTTCCTCCATGGCCCCTTCCTCCACGGCTCGCCCTGGGATGCATGTTCTCGGAGCCCAGTCCCTGTGCGGTGAGGAAACCCAGGCCACACGAAGAGGTCACATATAGATGTTCTGGCCCACAGCCCCAGCTGAGGTCTCAGCTGATAGCCACTATCAACTAGCAGACAAGGGGGAGGGGGGGTTCAGATGATTCCAACTCCCGTCTTTCTCTGCCTATAGCTGAATGAGAGACTCAGTGATAATCACCCAGCTGAGTCTCGTCAACTCTCAGAACCATGGAAGAGAATAACAGTAGAAGAATTTTCGTCCTTGCCACAAAGTTTGAGACAGTTTATTTTGCAGCTGTAGATGAGTTTACAGACTAGTGAACAAATGAGCAGACATTAAACAATTATAAAAAAATAAATTTAATTGTCAGGGTATCATGAAACTCTCCTTCATTTGCTCACAAACGCCTTACCTTACCCTAGCTCTTCTCTCTCCTCCTCCTGGCTTCCTTGTCCTTATGAATGGCACCACTGTCCTGAAGAAAACCAAGGCTGAAAATCGGGGAGGGGGGGGCGGTCCTGGCCCATTTTCTTCACATGAATACTCAGCCATGTCTCCCATGCTGTTGATTCTTTTTCAAAAATGCCTCCCAACTGGCTCTGTCTTTGCAGTCTCACCACCACCAGGGTAAGCCCAGGGCAAGCCCTTGAAATCTTATCCTTGGTTTACTGAAATGACGTCTCCAGTTGTTCATTCGCCTCCTACCCATTCACTGCTGTCCCATCAGTTCTTAAAGTACATCCCCGGTCTTTCCCCAGCCTACTAGAAAAATCTGTACTATCTCTTCACTGCCGGAAAAATATAGTACAAATGTCTCCGTGAGCTGCTGCTAACCTCTGCCCTGTCTTGGCTCCGCGCACAGTTCCGCCTTGCATGCTACACTCCAGACAACCGAGACTTCTCAGTATACTCCAAACAAATCTCTTTGATGTTGCTGAACTCTCTAACCCTCCACTGGATTCTTTTTTCTTCCCTAACCCATATGTCCAGAGTCTACCTCCTACAATCTTCCCAGGCTCCTACAGCTGTGATTGTCACTAGTCCTATGGCCAGCTCACCGTGACAGCAGTGGCTAGGATGGTTTGCGACCCACTGTCTCACACAACTGCAGTGATGAGTTGTAGCTGAACACAACACTGGTTAGACACTGCAGTTCCCAGCCTTCTAATGCAGCCTGACACAATCCCAGGACGGAGTGCTGGCAAATGGAATGTAACAAGAAACAGCACGTGCCACGTCTGGGTCGTACCTTCAAAAGAAATAAGCATGCTCTCCCCAGGCCCTCTCCTCCTCTTGCTGGCAGGGATGTGGTGAGAGCTTGGCCTTAGAGAAAAAGCCAACATGTTGAAAATGACAGTTACCCCTCTAGCCCCAGGCCTCCAGGCTCTAGACAGAGAGGTAAGCCTCGATTTTGCTATACTGCTGAATATTTGGGATTTTTTTTTCCTACATCAGCTTAATCTATGCCCTATCTAATAGGATGGCTAATCTTTAGATTGAAAGTTTATTGTGCGGCAGGCAGATGCATTAGTTCATTTAACCCTCACAATGATAATATGTGGAAAATAATATTGGAGGTAAGGAAAGTGAAGCTCAGAAAGGGTTTACCGGTTGCCCAAGGCCAAACGGTGAGTAGGTGATAGAGTTAGAACTCAAACCTCAGTCAGCTGACTTCAGAAACTATACTTGTAATCACTACTTATCCCTTGGCTCCGATCCACACACGGACCCCACTGAGGTCTGCCCAGTGTCCTCGCAAGCACTTAGCAACATGCTTTGCATGTAGTAGATACTCAACAAATGTCTGCTGGATGAATGATTGGTTGGTTTTAGGAGAACAACCCTTTTGAAAAGTTCCTAAGTATGCTAATAGGATTCAGTTTACTGTTTGTGGTTACCCTGCATCCCAGCATACCCCTATTTCCTACAGAACAGTCTCCCAGGTGCTCAACACCAGAGAATTTCCTCCCTGAAGAATACCATATATCGAGGCACTTTTGGTCCATGTCTTCACCCATCCTACACAGTCAGGGGAGAGCCTCTAAGAGTGTAGCAGACAGCTGGGGGAAACATTCAGCTTGTTGCAGTCATCCGTATTTATTTACACAGCTGTTCTCCCCTTCATTCAAGGAGAAGACTCTGGCCCAAAAATCAGAGATGGAAATAAAATTAGGGGGCTTTTTGAAGACTGCTGGGCAGTATCCTGCATCCTAGGCTCTCAGCAGGGATGTGGGGTCCAGGGACTTTCAAAGTCTTCCTTTGTGCTGGGTTAAGAGTACTAGTACAAAGCAAATAGTGCTGGGATCTTCAGGCTGTGGGAGAGGTTATATTAAAGTACTGACATCCTGCTGTGAGGCCTGAATGTGTCCCCTTCTTCGGGGCTGTTATCTGGAGCTCTTCGGTAGGAAAGGAATAGAACAGAATGCCTGAACTGTCCTGTGGTTGCCTCCAGCCCTCCCCTGGGAAGACTTTGAGCAATGAACACAAATCAAGAGGAAACTGAAGAATAATTTTTTAAAGGATCTTCAAACAGCCAGCCTTTATTTTTTCAAGTGGGGGGTACTAAAAGACAAAATTAGAGCCAACTTTCTTTCTAATTAATTTCCATGGACCTCCCAAAAGACAACACGGATGCTGTGAGGAACATTAACAAGCTCTTAAGCGGTTTGTGTTTGAACTTGGTAGCACAAAGATAGAGAATGATTTCTAAAACTAAAAAGAAGAAAGACATGGAAAGAAAACCACACACACACACACACACACACACACACCATAAAAGCCTGTTTTAATCATGACTTGCATTAGTTCTTTAGGAGGTTATGCAATAAAGCTGAATTCCTTTTCATCAGCACATTCAAAAATAAATTCACTCTTCTCTTTTTATTCCAGTAATGACATACACTTATAATTATTCTTTCTCTTCCTGTGGGCACCTGCTATGTTAACATAGTGATATAAAAGTAAGCATTATTTTCTTTCAGAGCATATGTTTGGGAATAAAATCCCCTGACCTGGAATTCCACAATCATGTGTCCCAGGGTGGAGCTCCACGCGTTGGAACGCTAAGGAGAAATCTACCATCTAGAGGAACCTGTGAATTAGAAGGAGTTCGGTGATCCTTGAAGAGATATGTTCCTCCAAAAGACAGGTCTGTCTTAGCACAGCCAGATCTCTTGAGGTAGTAGAACAGGTGTAGAGCAGAAAATTAGCCCTGGATCATTCTAGCTTCAGGTTTAGCAAATCAGAAAAAGTGCTGGGTCTTCATCCCTCCGTTTTAGGATCCACACCACGATCCACACCAATAATCCCGCAGACATGGTCAAGGTCAGGAAAACACCCCATGTAGAGGCATACAGGTTGGCATCACTTTGGGGTTACTTAATCGGAGGTAAGAAAGTCAGGCAGGCCAAACTGGGTGCCAAGAACGGTAGATGATGCTGTCTGAGAACAAGTCCCACTGGAGAAAGTTGAGCTCAGTGTGAAATGGCAGCGGGAAGCTGCTGAAGAGTTTGAATTGAGGATTTTTGTCTGTGAGATGATTTTAATTTTTAAGATCATTTCCAAATAATTTCATTGAAAGAAAAAAAAAACAAATCAATGGAGAAATTTATCTTTATCATTTCTCTCATGTTTATGTTGGGGGGTGAGAGAATATTCCAAAATAAATAATACAGGGGATTTGTCAAAGGCAAGAAAGGCTTTGCCTATGGAATGAACTGCGCTAGAAGATGAAGGTATCTATATCACTTCTTAACATCTCTGTGTATTATGTCTCTCATCTTAAAAGGGGGGATAATAATTTACTCCTACCCATTCCAAATTATTAGAAGGGAAGCTTCAGTTTCCTTTCCCATGGGGATGGGAAACTTTAAGGTTTCTTTCCAACCCTTGACTCACTCCTTATCCTCTGACAAATTTGGGAAGAATAAAATAGGCCTTCTTGATTCCTTCCTTCTTTTTTTTTTTTTTTTTTTTTGGAAGTGAACAGACTACAAGGAGCATTGGTTCTAAAATCTTGCCTGGACAGTGGACAGCTCCCACCTCAAAAGGTTACCTCTGACACAAGCTGTCTGCCCAGTTCTGAAGTTCAGCTCACAAGTCTATTTGGAAGTATACTTAGCTATTCAATTCAGCCTTGGTCTCTTTATTGCCCATCTGTCCAATTCTTTATGTCCTTTCTCAGTTTGTTCAAAATGTGGACAGAGAAAAGAAATGCTATATATTGAGCTCCTGGGAAATCCCAACAAAAGAATTGGAATATGTAAACAAATTTTAAAGTATACATAGAAATAAGCAAAAATAGCTGAGACAATTGTGAAAACCAAGAGTAGTAAAAAAGAAAAGAATTGGATATTATAAAACTATAGTAGAGGTGCCTGGGTGGCTCAGTTGGTTAAGCGACTGCCTTCGGCTCAGGTCATGATCCCGGAGACCCAGGATCGAGTCCCACATCGGGCTCCCTGCTCGGCAGGAACCCTGCTTCTCCCTCTCTCACTCCCCCTGCTTGTGTTCCCTCTCTGGCTGTGTTTCTCTTTGCCAAATAAATAAAATCTTAAAAAAAAAAAACTACAGTGATTAAAACTGTAGTATTAGCACATTGAATATGCAGACAGATCAATGGATCAGAACAGAAAGGCAAGAAATATATGTGGAAATTCAGTAGTTATAAAGATAGCATTTTAAATCAATGGAGAAAAAGATCATTTAATAAGTTGTGCTGGGATAGCCATATAGAAAAAAAAATTAAGCCAGATCCTTTATGGAAGATAATTTCATGTAGATTAAATATTTACATTCAAAGAATGAGCAGGAGGAACAAGATGGTGGAGGAGTAAGAGACCTCGATATCATCCGGTCCAGGAGATCAGCTAGCTAATTACCAAACCAGTCTGAACATCTACAAACTCAACAGGAGAGCACAAAGAAGAGCAGCAATTCTAGGAACAGAAAATCGACCACTTTCTGGAAGGTAGGACAAGGGGAGGAGTAAATCCAAGGTGATATAGGGTAAGAAGGAACCTGGGGGGAGGGGATGGCTCCCGGGCAGCAGTAGAGCAGCAGAGAAAAAGATAATTTTTAGAAGTCTGCTCCACAAAGGGATGTTGCTCCAGTGTCTAAGCGGGGGGAGGGTGTGGAACCCTTGCTGGGTCAGTGTGGTCTCAGGACCCTCCAGAATCACAGAAAGACTAGGGGTGCCTGGGTGCAGCAGAGCTCCCATGTATGGGAGCTGGGAAGCCGGCTGCAGAGACAGAGTCAAGGAGGGGGCTTTCAGCTTGGGCTTACCTTAAACCATGATCTGAGGCACAGTCGGGCCACTGCTCTTTGAGCAGGGACCCCACAAGTGGCAGATCCGTGAAGACCCCCAATTTCCCCTCTGGGAAGAGTGGCACGGGAGCATGCCCACCGGAATCTGCTGGGTTTGGAGACTCCAAAGGAGAGGCAGAGCGCCAAAGATAGAAATGCTCAACACGGAGTGCGGCTGGAGACCAGGTGTGACTTTTCTTTGGGGGTGCACTGAGGAGTGGGGCACCCAGCTCTTGGTTCCTCTGGGCCGTAGACTGGGAGCAGTCATCTTAGGAGTCATTCCTAACCTCCAAAGCTCTATGGAAAGCGTAGAGGGAACAAAAGCTCCCACAAACCTGAGCATATTGCTTAGCCTGGCCGCTGGCAAGGGGCAGTTCTGCCTTTGGCAAAGACATTTGAGAATCAATACAAAAGGCCCCTCCCGGAGAAGATCAGCAAGAATATCTGGCCAAGACCAAGTTCATGGATCAGTGACAACTGTGGAACTTCAGAGCTAGAGCAATGCACCACATAGAATTCATGGCTTCCCCCCCACCCCCGTGATTCTTTAGTCTTTCAAAGTTAAATTTTTTTAATTTTATTTTTTCTTATTCTATTTTTTTAATTTTTTCACTTTCCTATTTAAACTTTTTTACCTATTTTATCTTATCAATACCTTTTTCTTAAAAATCTTTTTTAAATTTTCATTGTTATAGTCATTCTATCCCTTCATTGTATTTAAGCTTATATTTTTGCATACATATAGGTTTTCTTTCTTTAAAATTTTGGAATACAGTTTCTTCTAATAGATCAAAATATACCCTAAGTCTACCACATGACTTTGTTGTAGTCTCCAGCCTCATCATATTCTTTCCTCTTTTTTCTTTTTTCAACCAACTTCTTATCTTATCAATTCCTTTTTAGAATCTTCTTTAATTTGCATCTTTATAGTCTTAGTCCATCCCATCATTGTGTATACCCTTATTTTTGTGTATATATACATATATATATATATATTCATTATTAGGGAACTAATGATATAAATTATGATAGATCTCATTAGAATATAACCTCTGTGAGGGAAATAATTTGTTTTATTCACTAATATATTGGAGCTTAGAAAAGTGCCTCACATATAGTATATTTTCAATAAATATTTGTTGAGTATATACATACAATAGAATTCTAAGAAATAAAAGAGAATGAAGAAATTTTTTAAATATAGGCATGGAATGATGTCCAAATGATGTCCCTTTAGTAAGGGAAGACAAGGAAGGGAGAAACAATGTGTATCCTATACTATTTTGTGTGTGTATAGTACATGTATTTGCTTATATGTACACAAATATTTCTATTTTAGTGTAGTTGATCTTTTCTTCATTTACCATGTTTTCAGCAACTTTACTGATATATAATTGCTATATAATAATAAATATGTGGGGGTGCTGGGCTGACTCAGTAGAATATGCCACTCTTGATCTCAAGGTGGTGAGTTCAAGTCCCATGTTAGGGGTAAGATTTACTCAAAATAATAAATTTAATTTAATTTAAAAAATAAATATGTATACAAATAAACATCTCTATAAAGATACAAAGGAAACTAATAACACCAAATGCCTCTAGGAGGGAAATGAACAATCAAGGTTGGGATTGGGTTCATGAGTAAGGAAACTTTTTAAAATAAAAAGTTTTACGTCTTCACATTTTCAACCATATGAATGTGTTGAGTATTCAAAAATTGTAAATTTTTAAAGTAAAATTGAAGATATAAAGAAATAAGTGTAGTTCACTATCTTGATTTTGTTAATGGTTGCATGGGTGAATACATATGTTAAAATGTATCTAATTATATTTTTTTAATATGCAAAGTTTATTGTGTATCAATTGCTAACTCAGCAAAGCTGCTAAAAAATGGTACATGAGGAAAAGATTGACTATACATTAAATGGTTTTGGAATATTTAGCTACCATTTTAGGGGAGGAAATTAAAAAGTTAGGTCCTTACGTCTATTGACCTTAAAGGTAAAACAGCCAGTTATTTTACCAGCAAAATGAATTTATTTGGGAAGAGCAGAGGAATTGCAATCCAAGACATATAAGCTATGGCAAAGCACAGGCAAGTCCAGAGATAAAAGAAAAAGAAAATTACTTTACAGAGAAAAGGCGAAGTCTGGGAGGAAATGTTCTGAATGGAAGTCCATTAGAGGAAAGCCAAATTCTAGGGTGGTGACAGTTTCTCATTGGCTGAACTGTGGTATATTCTTATTAGCTGAACTTGTTGCTGGGGGAGGAGAAATTTTTTTCCTCCTACTGGAGTAAGAAAGAAAGTAGGCTTCTTCTTGTTGGGGTCTGCAACTGACAACAACAACTAGAGCATGACAGCTCCCTTTCTGGGTCTCCTAACTCCGTTTTAAATGAGGTTTCCTTTATTCTATTTCACACATCATGCCAGACATAAAAAAAAATTCCAATTGATTAAAGTGCCAGATTAAAAAAAGCAAAACAAAACAAAGACCATATAAAAATGTTGGAAGAAAGTATTGGATAGTATACTACTTTATAAAAGTAAAGTACTTTTATAACTTTGGAGTGGGAAAGATATTTCCAATAAATTATTCAAAACCTGGAAGTTGTGGAGAAAAAAGTAACTATAGTAGACAGTACTGCCTAAAATTTAAAACCTCAGAGGAGAAAAGATACTATGAACAAAGATAATGTCATTGACCAAATCCCCAAGGTATTCAGTAGAAGATGATTTCTCTATCGCTTCAGTCATGTGCTAAGAAGGGAGAAGTGTATGGAAAGAATGCTAAGACACAGATTCAGAGACATCAGAGGTTCTCCATCTCTCTGCACATTGTCCCCTTTGGCAGTCTAATAATGTCCCTCCTCAAAATAAAGTAAAAAGTATAAGTACCTAAATAAAATGCAAAAGATTACAAAGGCAACCAATCATATTGAAATATGATTATATATATTTGTGCTTCTTTACCAACAATAGAAAAGGCAGTATCAGGTCTAATAACTGCAATTTTTGAAATAGTGAGGCGCATACATAACATTTTAAGATATCTGAAATCACTGTAGGGCAATGTGATAATATCTGTGATTACTATTGGTATCAAATAGGGTACAGGGTACAACTTATACCAATGTGATTTGTTGCCTGCGTTCATAACTGAAGAAACTGCTGAATTTCAATTCGAAGTTAAGGAAAATAAAGATGTAATTTTTTTTCCCTTCCTAAAAATTCACAGATCCCTGGGTTCTATTCCCAGAAGACCCTTTGGAAAGCTCTTCAAACCCTTCAAATTCCAGGGAAAAGACCTTGACATAACTGCAGAAGACAAAGAAATACAAGGTCCAATCAGTGCTCTAGCTCCCCTGCTGCCGCTTAAAGTCTCCAGCCTGACTTGAATGTTAGAGAAACTCAGCTCCTTATGTTGCTTTAACACCCTACCCTCTACCCTCTAAACTCATGAGGAAGAGACTCTAAAAAGCACCTTGGCATGGCAGTCAAGGGTTGAGAAGCCACGCCGTGATGTCTGCAGTTTCAATATCATACCCTGCCAAAATTTCTGGTTGATATGCAATACTAATTAGCTGGAAATGTGTAGCTACAAACGTAATTCCAAAATATTCCTTTGGGAAAGCAACCTTGAAATTATTTGGATGACAAATATTTGGACTCTATACTTGCGTTAAGTTGGTTTCTTGTTGTTTTGGAGAGGGAGGAGTAGAGGCAAGGGGGACAGGGAGACAGAATCCCAAGCAGACTCCATGCCCAGCACAGAGGCTGGAAACTGGACTCCATCTCACCACCACGAGATCATGACCTGAGCTGAAATCAAGAGTCTCACCCTTACTGACTGGGCCACTCAGGCGCCCTGATATACTTGTGTTAAGTGTTGGGGTATTTTTTAAAGGTTGTATTTATTCGTCAGAGAGAGTGTGGCAGGCAGAGCAGGCAAAGGGAAAAGCAGGCTTCCTGCTGAGCAGAAGCCCAATACGGGACTCAATCCCAGGACCCTGGCATTATGACCTGAGCCAAAGGTCTGCTTAAATGACTGAGCCACTCAGGCATCCCTACTTGTGTTGAGTTTTAAAAGAATTTGTGACTATGAAATATTGTAAGTATTTGTAATGTTTAAGGTAATTTAGTATATTTAACAACACTTCTGTTTTTTCCTCCCTTACCTTGCTATCTCTCTTCCAATGTCTCCCCATATTTTCTATTTCTAGACATTGGAGAGCCCACAGGACCAGTTCTTGATTATCTTTTCTCTAGCTACATTCCCTGGAGATGACGTCCATTCCTTTACTGATGAAATGTACAATAGCTTTATACCATATCTAGATGTTGGCAATACCAAATTTAATCTCAAACCAGATCTTTCCCCTGAACTTCTTCTTCTTTTATATCTAACGGCCTATTCAACATCTCTATTTGATTATCTCAAGTTTTGATTTCTTGCTCTGACCACACCCCACACAAATCTATTCCGGATCTTCCCCAAATCAGTAAATTGAACTAGTCTTCCAGTTTCTTAGGCCAAAAACCTTGGTGTCATCCTTTTTGAAGCAATAAATGCTTATAAAAATTTGGCTAACAGTATGAGGCAGAATGATAGAGACTCCATTAGATATAATTCTAGCTTTTGTAAGAGTGTTTGGTGTACTAACACATAAAATGTTAAAATAACCTCAACTATTCAATTCGTAGTTATTCTATTCCATTTCAGTTATGAATCTTCTTTGTCTTCAAGTACTCTCACACACTCCCTTGATGTATTTTTACAGAGCTGAGGCTCTTCATTCCATGTGTGTGATAAGTTCCAAATGTAGAGTTCCAAATGTAGAGTTCCAACTTTCTCTCTAAGATGCCATTGTCACCTGGACAGCTCCTTTTGAAGATCTGAGAGGATCCAAAACATGACTCTTCATTCACTTACACCTACCCTAAATCTTAGGCTCTCTACCCCATTTCAGTTAAACTCTCATTACCTGCATACTCAAGCCTAAAACCTTAATTCCATCCCTCACTATTCTCTTTCTTTCATATCCTTTGTTTAATTTGTCATTAAATCCTGGCAATTCTTCTTTCAAAATACATCCCCAAATGGGACCACAGTCTCACCACCTCTTGGGTCAGTGACCTTAACCTAAGCCCCCATCATCTCTCACTGGACTATTCTAATAGCTCTCCAGCTAGTCTCCACACTGCTAACCACTCTTCATGCAGCAGCCAGAGCTCCTTTTCAAGGGCTGTTCCACTTCTCTGCATGGAGCTAAGCCCTGTAATGGCTTCCTGTCCCACTCAGTGTGAGGTCCAAAGCCCTTTCCAGAAGGAATGAGCATTTATTTGCACAAGGTCTGTCTCCTCCCAACCAGAATACAAGCTCCATGAGAGTAAAAACTTCTCTCCTTTTTTCACAACTTTGTAGTGCTGGGCACAAAGTGGGGACTCAATTAATGTTTGTTCCCTGAAGAGTGAACAAGTTTCTGAAAGGAAATGAAGGCTGAGAGTCTGAGGCAGTGTAGAAAGGCAACACTAAGAACTTTAGTTATTTTACTCTTTTGTGAAGAGAAACTATTTTGAAGACCCAAGTCTTTAAACATTTTAAAGAGAAAAAAGTTTATTTAAATGTTTCAACAAGATCAAACTAAATAGAAGACTCAAGGGACACTAGAATAAGAGAAAAATCTGAAGGGCCCATGCTGATGGAGCTGAGGAATCTGAAAATGTCAAGTCAACCTCAAGAGAAAGATCAAAAAGGAGACTTCCTCTGGTCTACACTGCCTTTGTAATAAGAAACAAAATCTCAGCTTTGGCCATAGCCTGTCTCTATCCTTTTGAAAATTATCTGTGCCCTTCTCCACTCTCTTGTTTGTTCTTTTCCTCTTTCTCACCCTAGTCATACAAATCACATCATGCAGTCAATATGCATTTTTAAATCTCTGGACAGCTCTCAGAAGCTCAAGACAAGCCTATAGGAAGGAACTTCTGCCAGAAAGCCCAGTATCTCAAAGATTGCAATCTCATCCAGAAGACCCAAGAAAAGAGTTCTAAAAGGCCAGCAAGGAGGCAATGAATTTTCTCTATGATAAGAAGTTGAGGGGGCGCCTGGGTGGCTCAGTTGGTTAAGCGACTGCTTTCGGCTCAGGTCATGATCCTGGAGACCTGGGATCGAGTCCCACATCGGGCACCCTGCTAGGCAGGAAGCCCGTTTCTCCCTCTCTCACTCCCCCTGCTTGTGTTCCTTCTCTGGCTGTGTTTCTCTCTGTCAAATAAATAAAATCTTTAAAAAAAAAAAAAGAAGAAGAAGTTGGGAAAACCAGATATTTCTGGTGGATAAAAGGAATGCCAGAAGGGTAGCTCCAGGATTGACAACAAATGCCTCTTGGAATAGGGCCAGTCCCTGGAGGAATAGGATTTGCTAGTGCTGGGCTATGGTGATGAGTTCCAAGTAAAAAGTACAAAGCTAGTTAACCCAAGGTAATTTACACCTCAACACACCTCTCTTCCCTAATCCCATCCCCACATATTTTAACCATGAGGCTGGAATTAGATTGGGACCAGATTTTAATCACTAAACTACTCCAGAATAACAGGCTTAACCTGATGGCTCCAATGTCCTAGAAGAATTTGAACACAGAACCAGAAGAAAAAAATCTGAGTCCTGTTTTTTAGTGGAGGAAGGATGCAAGTATAAGCAGCCCTAGAGGAAGGGGAAATGCCACCACTGTGTCAAGGGTATGAGGAGTCGATTCTATCTTACATATTACATTTGAAAAACATAGCAGACATCTAAAAAGGGACTCCAAAAATTACCTGATAAGATATCTAGTGAAAGCTGCTTTTTTCTAATCTTTTCTGTCTGCCTCGTAAATGTTAGCAATGGTTATTCCTGGGTGAATCTATTGCCACCAAGACACATCTTCCTCTAATGGAATAGAAAACCAAGATTTTGACCAGAGTGTGGACTAGGGTAAGAGTGGGGGATGAGAAGGCATTCTGTTTCTGCTGATGGAGATCCTGGAATATGGAAAAATGTTGGCCACCAGGGGGTCACTTTGTTACATATGGTTATATACCTTTTAGCTCATGAAGATTGGGTAGTTCTTGGAAGGTTTTAGAGACTGATTTTGTTGGTGGAAATGGTGTTGCTTGTTATGCCAGATTCTGGGGAAAAAAGACCTTAGCATTCTACAAAGTATATTAGTACAAAATTATCTTTGATTTTGAAAGTCCCACCTCAGACTTTTTTTATACCTAAGAAATGTTCCATCCGTCAAGGACACCAGGTACGCAAGTTGTTTCTACTTTCATCCCACCTTGCTGCTTCTCCAAAACATGATGTACCCTATCTTTTGGTCTTTTCTTTATCCTTTAGCCATGTATTAAGAGCCCATCTGGAGTCCTTATTGGTCCTCTCACACCACTCTGTGTCTTTGTTCCTGTCCGTTCCTCCACCAGGAATGACTCTCTTGAACTATTACTAACTGTGGGAGAAACTTCCTCATCTCCAGAGTTCCTTCTGTAATGCTGTCTCTTCCATGAAACTCTTTTTCCCCCACAACTGGAGTTAATCCCCCTCCTGTCTAAAGAAATTCATTTTATATCACTCATCAGGTTTTACTTTGTCATATATATCTTTGCACATTTGTTTTCCCCTACTGCATTATAGTATCGTAGAGGACTGCAACCATTTTGGCCCTCTCTGTGTTCCACTTCCCCTCCAGTGCCTTTAAACATGATGGAAATCTGTAGAATTCTGAGGGCAATATTTTCATTGGGGGTGTTAGTTCCAGCAAAGAGGAGTTGTGTAGCCTTCAAGTGCCTGAGCTTTGCATGTGAGTGGCCTGGGGTGGAATCCCAGTCCAACCACTTAACCATCTTGTGACCTTGACTGGTTGCTAATTCTCTCTGAACCTCAATTCCTTCATTGGTAAAATGGGAATAACAAGACTTAGCGACAATAGGGTTGTTGTGACAAGTAAATGAGGCAGATGTAAAGCACTTGGCACAGTGCCTGGCACATAGAAAAGACTTAACTAATGGTAGTTATTGTTATTAGTAGTAGTATTACACTAGCTGAGACCAAATATTCTCACCTTACATTAATCTATGTAAATAAATTGGGAGAAAATGGGCTAGAGAAGAGATTTTTGCCAGCTCTGCCAATTCTAAGCACTCCTCCACAAAGAACAAGAACTCCTCTATAAAGAATAGCCATTTACAACAGTGCTGCCCAAGAGAAATAGAATGTGAGTCACATATGTAATTTAAAATGTTCTACTGGTCACATTAAAAGAAACAGAAAGAACAGATAAATTGATTTTAATATGTTTACTTTATTTTATTTAACCCAGTACATAAAATATTATCATTACAGTGTGTCATCAGAAAAATTATTAATGAGATACTTTGCTATTTTTTGGATTAAGTTTTCAAAACTCCATGCATAGTTGACCCTTTTAGCACATCTCAGTTTGCATTAGCTGCATTCAACTGCTCAATAGCGATACATCGCTGATGGCTACCATATTGAAAAACACAGATTTATAAGATTGGATTTTAAAACATTGGCCTCATGAATGAATCAAATCACACAAAACTTTCACTGAATGTAATTGGGTTATAGGACAACATGTTTCTCTGAAAATGATTGGTACTGAGAGTGAACACTGGGTTCTGGTCTTGGCTCTGATATTCACTTGGTTGATATGGGGCAAACCGTTTGTTTTGCTGTGCTTCGTTTCTCACATCTGTCCTGGGGCTTAAGTAGGCCATAAAAAATATGACCAGTCCCTCAGTCCAGTTGGTCTCATTACTACCCAACTCCCTAGACTTAAGCCTGAGACCTGAAACACATATGCCCACACATCTTACCTATCATGGAATTTACTAAAGTGAGTCAGCCTCTATAAGATTTATTAATGGAGGCATCACTAAAACTTGGGTTCTTAGAGCTTACTTTATGCATTTTGTCTTTTCCTCAGAGGTTACTCCAGCTTATGAGAATGTTATTAGAATTTGAGAACTTTGAGTTACCTGATTCAGTCATTTCTGTACCTGACCCTGGGAACCTACTTGGGGTCCAGAATGTTGGCAGTGGAGAAGACAAGGAAAAGGAAAGGGGAAGGGCAAACCAAGTGGCTTATCCATGATGTGCCACATTGCTGTTGGTTTCATCACAGATTTTATTTGAACAAATGATTAAAAAAATTTTTTTTGAAATCCAGCCCTTGTTTCACCTTTCATTTGGAGGGGACGGCCACAATATTTGCCAAGGTGCCACACACTCCCACCCCAACTTTAGTGTATTTTTCTCTAACATATTACTTCCCTCCATTTCGCCTGTTGCTATTTAGAGGGTTTTTTGTTTTTGTTTTTGTTTTTTTGTTGTTATTTTTTAAGACTCAACTGGACTTAATTCAGTTCTGATAGAAACACCTTTCCACAGCTGAGACCTGTTGACAGGAATGAACTTGTCACCCTCGGTTCATTTCATTGCAACATGTGTGATCTTGTGTGGGGAAGCAGCTGGATGAGGATGGAGGCTTGCCTCTGCATCTTGTGCGACCCATAGGTGAACCACCTCACTAGGTGACAACGGTTCCCCTACCCGACCAAGGAAAATGGGATCCATGGGCATTCTTGTGGCTTTATTCTATTTCTACTCAGAATCAATCTATTAACACAGCATTAGCAGAAATTAGCATTTGACCCAGGCACACAGCACTAATCTTGAATGTATGTTTTAAAGCATAAAATAACTTTGTTCTGACCTTACCCAGATTGCTGTAACAGCATCCAATGACCAAAAATGATTTCAGTGGGTAAGGCTGATTTGTGTTCAAGGCCCAGACAGTTTCCACTATTCACCCTGTTTTCCCAACTCAAAGCTGCATTTTCTCTTGCTTAAAAAATTTGCATATTTTCTCAGTGCCTGTTTCTGACTCACAATAAACAATGCCCAGACCTCCTGCCAAAAAAGTGTCCAAATGCGAAATAGTTGCTATAATAGTCGTTTTTGTGATGGCAATTTTGAGCTGTATGCTTTTAAATTATAATTAACTTTTCTTTCCTTACAAAAGATGTGTATATCTCTTGATTAGATATCTCTTGATCTCTCTCCTTACAAAAGATGTGTATATCTCTTGCTGTAATTATGATTCTATACCAGCAAACAGCTACAAAAGATTCATGTCATCGCTGAGCTTCATAAAACCCATGCCCTTCAATGAGTTTCCTTTGGGGACTGTTATGTGTTTGTGTTTAATTTGTGGCAGAGAAAACTAATGAGAAGCTATTAATCATTGAGAGCATATAAAAATTTGTGTCTTTAACTAAATAGGCAGAAGTGGATAAGGCAAGCCCATTATTGGCATGACACCATCTAGAATCATAGAATGTTAATAGGGAAGGCAACTTGAGAAAAATAATGTAGTCCAACCTCATCCTACAGATGACCTTCAAAATTGGGAAGGAAGAAACATGTGGTTTAGTGACTGAAAACATATGGGAGCAAGAGTTCCAAACCTGGACCTAACCCTAAGGAACAATGGCAGAGGCCAACCTGACTTCATCATTCATCCTTGTTTTCAAGGACGATGGATGGAATCCATAGATTGATGAGGTGCCTTGGGGCCTACCTGAGGAAGAGAAAGAGGGACACTAAAACAGACCATGCCACCCACCTCCCACCCATTCAATTAGAGCAGCCCCACTTGGATCTATTTCACATTCTACAGACTGAAAAAGAAATTGATTGGCTTTTCCTCCCACCTTTTAAAGTTTGATGTTTATTGATGTTTATTGATATTTTCTCCAGGTTTTAGAATTAGAGATGAATCAATGTAATCTCTTAAATGTGTGGCTGTGTTGTCCATTTAAGCATGCAACAACTCTTCACTGAGGACCGTCTGTACTGGTTACTGAGTATGCTGTGGTTGTATACACAGGCTCTGCTCTCAAAGAGCCCACAGTCTAGAAAGGGAAAGTTGCAGAACGGAATGGTAATCACTCTGGAGAGTTTAGCCCAGGGAGCCTTGGGAGCAGATAGAAGGAGCAATCAATCTCTGTCAGGGATTGGAGGATGAGGAGGAAGGTGAGGAGGATGTTGAGGAGGAAGAGAAGATTTTTAGGACTAACTTTCCAAAAACAAAACAAAACAAAAAAAAAACAGGTGGTAGGCCTTCCTTTTAATGTTCTTTACTTTCTTTTCTATCTATCTTTAATACAAGCTACCAGGAACTTCTTTTGGAAAAAGATGAGAAGTAATGGTCTTTTTTTTCTTTTTAAAAATATTTTATTTATTCTTTTAAAGTAGGCTCCACACCCAACATGGGGTTCAAACTCACAACCCCAAGATCAGGAGTTTCGTGCTCTATCAACTGACCGAGCCAGGCGCCCCAAGAGACTAAAGTTCTTGGAATTGTTGTGAACTCTTGATCACTGACTGTTATCCTGGGCATGCTGCTTAATACCTATGAAAGTCTGTATCAACATCTGGATATATAGGACTAGTAATAATAGAATGTACCTTAAACCATTGTCACAAAGCTTAAATTAGATAACATGTATAAAAGTCCTTGTAAAACTATGAAGCACTATGTAAATGTTCACTATTATTATTGCTAGCACTCAGCTGAATGCTTTAATTCCATTTAACTTATATGATCTTCCTCAACTAAACCAAGATTCTGGTCCTTCAAAGGTTTGGCAACTGGGAGCAACTGGGGGGGAAAAAAGCCATTTCACAATATGTCACCACTAATAGCAATAGAAATTGTGAAATCGTCACTAAAAAGTGCATCATCTTTAATTTTAGTATGAAGAAAATGTGTTTGATTTCTTTGAACCCCCATTACATCCAATTCTTAGATAGCTTGTGATCAAATGGTTGGTATAATTTCTCATAATGAGTAAGTCTATTAGAGGACTCCTCTTATTCTTCTTCCCCCTTTACGTTGGGATTCTCTAGGCCTCTGCTGTTGCTCAAACCACGTCCAAAGGTTAGAACATGAGAGTACGTTAAAGAAAACTAAAACTAAAGTGGACAGACCAGTCATGTGGGGAGTGCACACCTCGTCTAATGCAGGAATTCTCACTCAATGCCAGCCTGTCCCCTAAAGGGCCTCAATAGTGTGAGATTTTCTGTATTTTTCAACCAAAACTATTCCTTTTAATGTGAGTGTGAACTATCCCAAATGGTAAATGCTTCTCCCCCATCTACTTCCTAACTCAAGTCTTCTTTATGTGAAGGATTTATAACAACCCAAAATTTAAAATCACTCCTGTGCTTAAATCCTGTGCCTCCATCTTGCCTAGGAGTAGAGTTCAAGTTCTTTAATTTGATGTTTTGGATCCACTGTACATACAATGTGAAGCCAGGCACAGCTCCTTCAGGGAGCTCTCCATCTCTTAGACAGACCTGGTAAGCAGGCCCTAACACAGAGTTTCCATAACTCCCTGTGGGGTTTCCCCTTGCCCACAGGGTAATAATTACAGATATGCGTTTGTGGGCTCCTTGAGGAAAGGGACTAGCATTTGGAGCACAACACTTGCTCAAGGTTTGTTGAATGAATGACTATGGTAAAGGTTAATTACAATCCACTCCGAGAGTTGGGTTCTTCAGGCTTCATCTGGGTTTAAAATAAATCCAGTTACTTTTAAAAAAAAGCCCACTAACCAGAATTGACCACAAATTTTTGTTGTTGTTGTTTTGCTTTTTACCTTCAAGCCTAAGAGAGAAAAAAAATCAAGACAAAATGAAAGACCAACTACCACAAGTTCCACTTCTATTCTAACTACAAATCTTAACATTTCTGCCCAGGTTAAATCCATTCCCACTCATGTCTTCACATTCTATAATTTCCAAATTATAAGAGAGTTGACATTCCATAGGATGATCCTAAAATATCAGCTATTTGAATAAAGAATGACAAAATCTCTCATGAAACATGAAACAAGAACTAAAAGTAGAAAACATTTGGTAAAGATTAAAATTTTTTCTAATCCATGTTCTTCTTATTATTTCAGAACACCCTTATCTTGAATGCTGAAATTTAATTGTTCTGCGCTATGTTACAGCACTCATTTGTTAATCATGAACCTTCATACTTCAGACCAATGAATGGAAACAGTCCATTTAACAATACATTAGGTTTGATGTTTTTTACAATGACATTTTTTTCTCAAAAAATAAAATAAAAAAACCGTACATACAGCGTACTTTATAAGAGAACGTTCATGGAGGGTTCTTGGAAGATTTTTTAAAAGGAGCGGAGTTTTGCCCCATGTGACTTTTTTTTCCACTTTGGAATACCAAAATTAATACAATTCCCTGGCCGTGTGTCTCCTACCCAAAGTAGCTCTAAATGAAATCCAGCCTATAGAGGCTTGTTCACAATTTCTTGATCTTTCACCTACTTCGTATTTCTATGAAGGAAAAATGTTTTAACGCTTAAGGGTCTTATTTGTGAAGTAAGGGAAAAGGTAAGTAGAAGTGTGTGTTGAGTAAACCTAGGTTGTCCAAGGGCATTGTTGTTATAGCTTTCCCAAAGAGAAAGTGGTGCTTAAAAGAAGTAATTCCCAATGTTTCCTCCCAGACGAAAACCTTGTAATGCAGATGAACTCTGAACTGAGACTCTTTGCATCTCATTTTCTCATTAGGTTTTTATTACAGCCAACAAAACTTTCAGTGGTGAATTACTTCCCTTCTCAAGGGGATATCAGACTCCCATAATGTCTGTGCAAGCTAAAATAATGAAATGGTTTTTAGCCAAGCCTTAAGGATTAGAAAAAAAGGGGGGGGGCAGTAGGATCTTCTCATCTCTATGATAACCAAAGTGTGGTTTTTCTAGTCTTTTTTCTTGCTTATGAAAAAAACAGAATTTAAAAACGGAAATGCCTCTTGGCTTGAAACTCCATTTAAAATAATTTCATGATTTCTCTCTTAAGTTCTCTTATAATGTGTGTCACTTCCACAAGAAATATGGACAAATTAGTCTTAAACCCATGGTTGAGATAGGACTTAGGGCAGTAAATAAGTGCTTTCAAATGTACTCATGGTGTTAAGAAATGACATCTGCTCCATGCACCTAGGTCAGAAGCACACCATAAAAACAAATAATTTTGTGTTAACACAGAAGGTTGAAAAGCATTTTGTTTCATATTGTTACATTATGCCACCCAGTTATAAGAGCTATTTAATGTTTATTATGCATCAGGCATAGGATTGGTTCTTGCCCTCAAAGAATTTAGAATTCAGTTGAGAAGCCAAAGTTTAGTATGGTTTTAAAAAGACAGGATTAGCAGAAGACAGTGTAATTAAGTGTTAAACAATGTGGCCCAGATGCTAAGTGACCTAGGAGATCACAGGAAGAGAAAGATCCCTGAGGACTGGGACTGTCGAGAGTATATATTTTCACTAAACTCTTAAACTTATGCCAAATTTAAAAGTCATTATTTTTTGTTAAACAAATGCTGCTTGTTTGTAATTTTGAGTCATTTACATGATTCGCCATCGCTTTCCGACCAGTATGGAACGGCATATGCAAAGTGGTTGAAGCTGTCAAGAGACCAGTCTAGATTCTCCTTGGGTTTGCTAATGAGGGAAAAAACGCACCTTCCTGCTGGATGACAGACATAAGAACTAAGTAGATTTTGCATGGAGAATCCGAGATTTAACGAACAGGAATACAGAACTCTGGCTGTAATTTTTGGTATGGGTCTTTGTTTCAAACTTTGTTCTTCATGCTAAACAAGTTCTAAGTTTTGGAGCTGAGTCAGGCTTTAAAAAAAAATTTTTTTTTTCATTTTAAAAAGTCTATTTCCACAACCTATTTTCCTTTCTAAGAATAGTGGGCTAAAAGTGCAATGAGAATTTTCTAATTCCTAAAAAAGATGGGGGGGGGGAGGTGGGAGAGGGCTGTGGGGTGGGGAGATACTTAACATCCCTTAAAATTGAAGCATCTGTCTGTAGGGCAACTTATCTTTTGAAATCACAAACCTTCAAGCTTGCATTTACGCTCTTAGTCTTAATGCTTCTTACTTTATAGCTCAGCAAAGGTTCTGGTCTCTGTGTGTTTCTTATCTTTTTAGCCTTCGTAATGCAGGCAGCTGGAGCTAAATTAGATTTTTATAAGAAGAGTTTAAACTGCGAACTTAGAGGCATGCCTCATCTTGTGTTTGAGTAACTGTAGGCAAGTTTGCAAAGTTGTAGTAAGCATTTCCTTTTCTCCATAATTGTTGAGTTCTGGGTCTTCCCAAGAAATGTCAGTTATTTCTCCCAATTCTAAAAAAGAGGGCTCTTTATAACAGTTGTACAACCAGGCAAAAGAGCACAGTCTCGTGTCTCCTTCAGGGGAGGAAACCTGCACTAATGTGAGATAATTAAATTTAGCAAAGTCTCCTTTGAAACGTTCTAATCAAGACTTCCAGCTTTCTGAGTGTGTGTGAGCTTTATTTTGCAATTCTTCCTGGTCCCGGTTTTGCATTCCTAATGAAAGTGAACTGACAAAGCGTGAAAGTGGTCTAAGGAGCAAAACAAAGCCAGCAAGCATGCTTCTGGTGAGCCAAGATTAATCAATATTCCAGAAACCTCGGGTTTGCCCCCCTCCTTCCCTGTGGTGTTTTCATTTTTCCCCACTCCCCCTTTCGCGGGCGCAGACTCCTCCCCTTTTCTTAAGTTGCCTTGATAGTAACTCGCAGTTTCAGAGCGCATGTATGCCCTGCCCACGGCGTTTGCTACTCCCGGGACCTGCTGCAGAATTCACTCCCTTCCACCCGTTACAAAACCCGAAAAGGTAAGTCTGACGTCCTGTGTTCCTGCTGGCCTTCAGTCCTCGTTGCCCTTCTCCACCAGTGTATTTTCTTTTGCAAGCGGAGGAATAACGAGAGTAAAAAAGCTAGCCATTTTGGCAGATAAAGTCCACGTTAGACATTTAATGTAACGAGCGCATGGTGCATACCGTGTCCGCTCTGAATTTAGAGTTGAGGCGTTCGGGTCGGATCAGCGGTAGATTGTGGTTCCAGCGCTAGAAAAGAATCAAGACTGAGCTGGTCTGTTTAAAAATGACCTGAAAGGGAACCAGAGATTAGTGAAAAGAAAAAAAAAGAAAAAGAAAACCTGGCCACCCCTCCTTTCCTTCCCCCTAAACTTCCAATCTGCTGTGAAGTCTTAAGTAAGCTGTGGGTCGTATTATCACTGACCCCAACCTGCAATTTTATTTAAAAGTCAAAACTATTCAGAGGAGTCTTTTTTTTCCACGCTTGGATTTCCCAAAATCTTCCCGAGGAGTCTCTTAGAGCTTCCCAGTTGCTTCCCCCGCAGCCGCACACGCTGGCTGCTGGCGTTAGGATACACCGCCAAGGGCATACTGATTTTTACTTGGATTGATCACGGGAAAGATTATGGGTCGCAAATCTTAGAAAACAGGAGGAATCCTTTGATTTCTTCAAAACAACTGATTTCCACCCAGGAGAGATTGACTTAGATATATTTGAATAACCTAGGAGCACTTTAAAGAAACTAGAAACCACACGCTGTAATGTTTGGAATGAAAATTGGATTCATCTCCTCTGTTGTAGAAATCCTAAATTTTGAAATACCCAGAAGTTTCTAGTGGTTTCCTCAGAAGACTCCGATATGATTGCCATAAAGACAAATACTACATTCTACTTGTAATAGAAATGGAAATGAATTATGATTTCAGATAATGTATAGATGGGCTCGGAGATCTCTGCTTCTTTCAGGGAAAAAAATTAAAAAGTAATTGTAAAACAGTCAAATATATTTCCAAAGTCCTGTGCATATGTTCTTTTCATTGCATACGTTTCATTACCATACTTATTAACTGAGATTATCCTGTTTTTTCCTTAATGAAGAAAATCATTATTGTATGTAACAGAAAGCTCTGATGGTGAAACATCAATATCTTAATTCATTTTATTGACCTGGTTATGCCTTCACCATCTACATGACACAAGCCAGAAATAATTATTGAGCGCTTCCTGTGCATTCAATTCAATTAGACATTTATTGAGGATGAACATTGTGCAAAAAGCACTTGGCTAGGTTTGAGGGAGAGGAGGGGGTGGGGGCTACTCTGTCACACTCAGGGCTTTAATGAACTCTTTTATAGCCTCCTTGGAATGGGAAGGACAAATTTTTTTAAATAGAACACACAATTCTGCTCAAATATTCTTTTTTATATTGCTCATATAGTCTGAATTTATGCACATTTCTTACACGTGGTCTGGGAAAATATGCACATCCCAGCCCTGAAACCTGCCATTGCGGCTCTCTCTAGCCCCATGATTCCTACTGAGATTATGCGGTGTGCCAACAGTTTGCCCAGCTGTGGGGCCGCACTGATTTCTTTCCCCTGCAGGCTGTAACTCTTGTCTCTGCCTTCCTGGTTCTAGTTGTGTTCTCCAACACCAAAGAGATCTGGCTTTCCGGGGGTGTTTCCAAGACACTGAAGTGCAAAGAAGAGACTCTCCTAGAGAAGTAAAATATGACTAAAAGCAACGGAGAAGAGCCCAGGCTCGGGGGCAGGATGGAGAGATTCCAGAGAGGAGTTCGTAAGCGCACACTCTTGGCCAAGAGGAAAGTGCAAAATATCACCAAGGAGGATGTTAAAAGTTACCTATTTCGGAATGCTTTTGTGCTGCTCACTGTCACTGCAGTCATTGTGGGTAAGTCATTTGATAACAACCAAAAAAAAAAAAAAAAAAGGATCTTTTTTTCTGTGGGGCATCTGGTGCCTGAGCATATTATCAGATGGACAGATTGTAGGTATTCAAAATAATAGTCCAGGCTTTCATCTGAACTGGAAGATTTTTTTTTTCTCCCATTAAATGACAGTCTGTTGGCATGTTTGCAGCAATATGTGGTAAACACGTGGGAATCTGAAATAAGCATCTTTAGGCATTATGCAAATCAATGATTGTGTGGAGAAGGAAACAAATCAAATGTTTTCCCATCTCATGTAAGGATGAAAAAGTGATAATTTAATCATTAGGCCTGAGCAGTTAAATAACAATAAAAGCAAGCAGGCATGTTAGATTTGGCCAAAGTGTAATCATTATACGATGTCACTTTCACTTAAAACTAATTTATACAATTAGTACACCCAAAATGAGGTACAGGTTCCTAATAGTAATTATCTTCTAACTGGTGCTGACTTGAAGTTGAGTGTCCTCCCTAGAGGTAGAGGCTGAATCTTTTATGTGTTTGCACTCCCCCATCCAGTGACTGGAAAAAGTAAAGTGAGAAAAATGTTGACACGGATCTTTTTCATTCATTTCTTGCCATAAATAGCTACCCCTTTTGTGAACCTTTTCAGCCTCTTACAAATGTAGCATTGTTAATAGCAATATGTAAATAAAACATTGTTTTGTTTCATTTATTGATATCTGAAACTGTCACTTATTACTTACGGGTAGCATTGATCCTACTTTGAAATAGAGCTGAAGAAACGACTTACTTGGAATCTTTGACTGAACCAGTACAGAAAGCCCTAGGCTGATAAACACATAAGCCAATGCCATGTTGCAAAAACGGTCTAACTTCAGTTTCTACTATGTAGCCCAGAAGGAGGAGGGGGCATTTGTATACAGTTTTAATCTCTACCTTGGAGTTTGCCAAGATCTCCATCAAATATAAAGAGGTAATGACAATAAAAACTAAGAAAGTTTTGTAGCATGTAAATATAGGTAGAACTTTATCCCAAAAAATTGGATTCTTAACTTGTAGACAAATAGGAATACAACAGAGAATAGTTTGTCACAAGACTTTAGATATATTCCATTTCAACATCTTTTGCTCCTTTTAGTAATTGTTGGTGATTAATGACTGTTCAACTAATTTTAGAGATGTTCGAAAGAGAAAAGGTCCTGATTGATGCAGGGAAGCAATGGCTTTGTCTGATAGTTTCCCAGGTTTGTTGTCGTTTTTGTTCTGTTTTACGTTGTTTTAAGATTTTATTTATTTATTTGAGAGAGAGAGAGGACACAAGCAGGGGGAGGAGCAGAGGGAGAAGCAGGCTCCGCACTGAGTAGGCAGCCCATACTCAACACCCTATCCCAGGACCCTGGGATCATGACCTAAGCCAAAGGCCGATGCTTAATGGACTGAGGCACCCAGGAGCCCCAGATTTTCGGATTTCAATACATTCCTGGGAGAAGTATTTCAGTGCTGTGTCATTGTCTTGGAAGTTGATGTAAAGTGCTTGAATGACAGTCATCAAGCCAAACAGTAGCTGCCAAATAATAATAGCAAACATTTATATGGTACTATTCCAACTACTTTCTAGGTGTTTTGCCTGCATTAGCATACTGAATCCTCAAACAAGTCTATAGGTGAGTGGGGAGGTATGGTTAGTATGCCTTTTATCTTATAGATGAGAATAGTGAGCATGGAGAGATCAAGCAGCTTGGCCAAAGTCATGCAGACAGGAAATGCTAGAGCTGACAGTCAGCTTTGCCATCCTGCCTTCCTGCTCTGTGAACTAGATGGGGTCCTGCGAGTGATGCCAGGAAGAGAACTGTTGCTGTGTCTTGGTAGAGGCCAATTAGCAAGCAGTGCCAAATGCATTCCCATAGCTTGTCATTTACTATACGTTAAATCAGCAGAAAACGTATTATTATAAACTTATTATATAATTCTCCTACAAATGATTAAGCCACATCCACTTGTTCTTTTAACAAATACTCATTTATTCAATCCTACACCCTTAATAAGAGAGCTCAGTGATATGGGAGTATGTTTGGAAAAGATGCAAAAACACTTGTTCAAAACAGTGTTCTAAACACAAGAAGAGTTCCATTTCTAGAATAGAAATGTTTCAGTTAAAGAATAGAGGAAGGGAAAGTAATAAAACCTGCACATGGGAAACAGATTGATGGAGAAACAAGTTCCTAAGTGATTACAGAGACAAATCTCTAATAGAAGGAAGATAATGCCAGGATTTAATAGTCCATTTTCTCTGCTAGTTCTGGGATCATTTCCTAGCCCAGTGAGGGCTTTCCTAACATTTGTGAGAACTGCAGTGAGTTAGCTGAGCCAGGGTAGATAACTTGGCAGGATGTCTTCATGGCTGGCTTTACTAATGGAAACTGAAGAGGTAGAAGTAACAAGAAGGCACAAACAAAGAAACCCATAAAAAGAGCTCATTGACAGTCAGAGAGACCACTGAGTCTACACCAAAGACTTGGAAAGGCTAGTAGACAACTTAGTGGCAAACAGACTAAGGAAAGAAGGAAGAATCCTTTAGTTATCTCTTGGTGTGTCTTCCATTGAGGGCCCAGTGGAAACAAAGGCCCCATTTAGCTTTTCACTGGGTACCATGTCTACATCAGCCCTAAAAGAATAATAAGATCATGTCTGGACTTCAGCTCTCTAATTCATTTGCTGCAGCATAGGAAAAAAATGGGGAAGATGCTAGCAAGGAAGAAGAAAAGTTATTTTCCCCAAAGAGGGGAGGTGAGAAGAACCAAATTCTTAGGTTTTAATCACTTTTAATTTAAAAAAAGACCTAATGTGCAATGTCATTTCTAAGCGATGTCAGAGTCTGAATGTGCCATGCTCTGACAGAATGACATACTGAGTGCAAATTAGCAACCTAAGAGAAGGCATTGCCAAGTGTTAAGTCCCTTTAAGAGGGTTTATTATTAAAGCATGAGAAAAAGTCTCTCCCAGGGCTGTTGCAGACATCTGTCTGACAAAAACCACACCGAGGAGAGTGGTTACTATCTTCTCCCTCCAGGAAGTACTTTCTCATTTCAAACTGTGGTAAGTGGGATGAGAGTGACCTCAGACACCTTGCCAAAAGAAAGGGAAAGTCCTTTGTTGTGCTCAAGTCCACAGAATGCCCATCTTTCCATGTCCAGGGAACAAATAGCACAATAAAAATGAAATCTCAGGCTAAAAATTTTTGAAGAAATGGGTCATAAGATCAGCTGCAAGGGGAAGGAAATTAAATAGCATTTGCATAGACTTGGAGGGTGATTTTACTTGAGGGAATTCCCGAACACAGAAACTAGCACCTTTCTCTGCTGTTTGTCTACACACACACACACACACACACACACACACACACACACCTTTTATGTTTGGGTTTGAGAAAAATTGGTGATTTTTCAGAAAAGAAAACATATTGACTAAATATGTGTAAAACATTTCCCATCATTCCCTAATACTCTCCAGCAATGAATGTCAATTGCAGTATAATTCGATGCGATCCAGCAATGTCTCTGAAGGACATACAAGAAACTGGTCATTGTGGTTGCCTTTGGGATGGGAGCTGGGTGTCCGGTAATGGAATAGAAGGAATATTACTTTCCTCTAAATAAGTTTTTATACGGTTTGAATGCTTTTACTACATTCATATTTTATCTACTATTATCTATTGTCTGCTAAATAAATATGTGGTTTTGTTTAAAACTTCAGTGCTATTCAGCAATTTAACAAAGACTGCATATTGCGTATCTGGCCTGGGCTATGCAATGAGGAGTCTCTGCCCTCAGGTCGTGTAGTAGGAGAGATGGATAAAATGAGATGACAAAGGAATAGACGAGGTTCAGAGGTAGTGACAGGAAGTTTTAATTCTCTCCGAACATTTTTTAAGTGAGGTTGTATTATCCATCCTGTTCTGTATAATATATGATTTTTATGTTGATACTTTAGAGATTCTACTTTCTCATTTACACTCATGCCAGGGGCTAGGGAGTGGTGGGGGTGTGCACCTGGGTGACTCAGTCAGTTAAGCATCTGCCTTCAGCTCTGGTCCTGGTCCCAGGGTCCTGGGATGGAGACCTGCCTCTTCAGGCTCCTTGCTCAGCAGGGAACCTGCTTCTCCCTCTCCCTCTGCCCCCCCAACTCATGCACTCTCTCTTACTCTCTCTCTGTTTCAAATAAATGAATAAAAACTTAAAAAAAATGTGGGCCCTAGATGTATCATGTGGGGGGAGAAAAGAGTGTGAGTGTGGCTTTTGATGAAGGATAAGCATGGATTTATATGCCAACTATATGATTTAATAGCTGTTTGATCCTAGACGAGGCTTGACCTCCTCTGAGCCTCGGTTTCCGCCTGTACCATGACATGTGTCCTATACACTGCGAACACTTAGACGTGTGCCAAGCCCTATTTAACTGTTGTTAACACAGGAGTTTTGTTTAATTCTCAGAGCAAGCCACGGAGGGAGGTATTGTTATTCTCATTTCACAGATAAGAAACAGCTCAGAGACTTCTCCCACAGTATATGGACTGGAATTCAAATCGACCAATCGTGGCCCTCCGTTCAGACTCATAGCCACTCTTCCGAGGGCTGGTTTTTGCCTTGGGGACATGTACCTTCCAGTTTTAGGACATCAATTAGCTAAGGGTGTGCACTGACCCAACAGCAGGAGTGATGGAAAGGAGGGGTGATAAGGAGACCGCGGTGCCCAAGGCAGCCCTGCATCCTGACAGTCGCTTGCTTGCAAGCATTAATGGAAGAGCTGGACGGCAGGCCACTGCTCCCGTTTCTGACTTGGGTGCCTGGGTGCTGGTGCCTCCCGTAAGGGTAGAATACAGGAAGAAGACTGGGGCAAGTAGGGGAGCGGTGACTTCAGTTTTGTTGACATGTTGATTTTGAGATGCAAATGCGACAACGGGGATCCAGTGGAAGAGGCTCACTCTGCAGGGAGATTTTGAAGGTATTTTGATGTTGGGACTGAACCAGGACAGGTTCTGTCTTTGAGTGCTAAATGAATAATGATCCATGAAAGGGGTTGTCCTCCTGCTTAAGCTACTCTGTGAGACTCTTCTCAGAACCCTGGTAACTCCAGGGCCCTGCTCTATGAATCAAGCTAGAATCTCCCACAAATGCCAGAGTGGTATTGTGTGTCTTACACCTGCACACTGTCTAGCCGGGTCAGTTAGTTCAGTCAGACAAGTTCAGTGGTGTGGGTAGCCATCAGCTGCCGCGCTGAAGTGATCGGTAATGGGACCACAGGGGCTGATGGCCGGAGTTAGCGATGTGGGCACCATGTGGCCCCCATGTGGGCAGCCTCTCTGCTTACCAGGAGATGCTTATCTCCACACAGTTGAACAACAGGAATCCAAAGAATGGTGAAAGATTTCCAGGCTGGGATTTATGGTTTCTTCAACACTTCCTGGAAACAAGAAGAGAGAGAGGGAGCTTCAGGGAGCTACGGGAAAAGGTGGCTTCTGGGCTAGGCCCTCCCCTGGTGCTGGAGAGCTCAGGTCCTCACAGAGGTTCCTGGGGACAGAGGGCTGTGAGGGAAGGGGCTAGGCCTCATGAGCTTAGAAGCCATGGATTCACCATGCCCTGCTCTGGAGAAGGAACACAAAGGTAGGATGTAGGGACTGGTGATTTTTCTTCTGCTTTGTCTTCTCCCCCACGGAGCAGAAATATGGAAAAAATTGTCAGGGACAGCAGTAATAACTACCTGACATGTACTCATGGCCCACTTGGATCCTGGCCCTCAATTTCATTCCCGAAAAGCATTCCAGGGAGCTGCCTCCTATCATGGGGATACAGTCCAGGACAGTATTGGGGAGTGGATCAGAGCTGTGGAGTCCGGAGTCTGACACTCGAAGTCCCCAGTTGTGAAACCGAGCCTCTGTTCCTTCACCTATAAAAATAGAATAGCTGTAACACCTCTCTGCCAAGATTTATATCCCAGTTCCTCCACTTCTAACCATGTAACCTTTAATAATTTCCTTAAGGCCTTGGCAGGTAGACTATCCATAGAAACTTTACACCCCTCATCTTTTGCTTGTGTCTTTGCTGAGACACCAAGTGAAAATACACACTGATTTGATGATGCTATCTGCTAGAGACCTGAGAGCCAGGGGTTTGGGGAGGACAGGCCAGGAAAGGGAGAAGATGGTCACCTGGTTGGGGTCTAGGAGAGGTGGCTTCTATTTCCTTGGCTAGAGAAAAGAGCCAAGAAGACTTGTAAGAAGAGATTTAGTGGTTGTAAAGGGCTTTTGAGAGGCGGAGATGAAAGGCTGGGAGTAAGTGATATGGTCATTATCTGTCCCTCAGCCACCTGACCTCCTGAGCCCCGGCAGAAAGTAAGCTCCGGGGCAGCCCTTATCACAATATGGGCTTCTCAGTGGAGGGCGTGCCGGACAGTAGACCGACCTCTCCCGCAAAGAGAGCTGCTGAGAAAACATTTTCAATAAATGTTTTAAAAAGTATACAATTGTGCATTTTTGTTTATACCACTTGGGACCAATCTGAGAGTTTACCACCTCCCTGGTTTCTCCCTTTTCTCCAGCATTTTGGGGGTCTTCCGCCCGTTACCTGTCACCTCTGTCAGAGTTGGGGCGGGCTAGTTGAGGGGTTCTGGAAACCTGGGAGGAGTGTTGCTGGTTCCTAAGAGAGTTGGCACAGGGTAGAGCACTTGATGTCATTCAAAGATTATCTCTGGATTTTACTTTGCTGTTTTCTTCCTATTCGTTCAGATAATGAACAAACTAAACAGGCAACTTCAAATTTGTTTCTCTTTTCAGTAGGTTATCAAATAAGCCGGTGTGTTCAGAACAATTACCTGCAATAATAATACCTTCCATTGTCCCATTGCTCCAGTTGACAAAGCATTTTCCCTGTGCACTCTCCAGCAGTGCGAGCCCAGGAACCTGCCAGTCTTCCTGAGCAGTATCCACGTGTGTCCCGAAGGCAGCTGAGAAAGCACTGAGAGTCTAAAGGTCCTGGTTATAGACCCAGCTCTGCCATCAGCTTGCTCCCTTGGTGATTCCTGACAAATCTCTGGGCCTCAGACTTCCTCCTCAGCAACTCACATTTGGACCAATGTCTGCTTCCAACTCCAAAACTCTATCATTTAGAAAGTTTGATTTGCCTTCCTCTGAAGCAGAATGTATGGAGTAAAACACACCAGTGTTTTCTTCCCGCTCCTTGACACTATATGATGGCAGGGCCCTCTGTCCTATACCATGGATCTCCAATCCTTTCTAGCCAATCTTTCCCAGCCCCAAGCAGCCACCTTCTCTCCCACTGAATTCTTGAGGACCATCACGTTCCTGCACTCTGGGGAAGATAGTCTGTGTTGGAGCCCACAGATGAGGCAGGCCCCTGCTGAAGCCAACTGCACACTGTAGTCTTCTGCCCGTCCCTCATCAATCACAGGAGAAAAGCTGTGAGTCTGTCTTTTTGCTATAAAGCCAGGGAAGAGCCTACACTTTCTGGAAAAGGCAACTGGAATTTAAGCACCGTCTTTTCCAAGTTGTGCATTCCAGGTGTTGGAATGCTTGATATTTATAGAACTCTGGGGTGCTCCCATTCATCAGCTGTTAGGTCCGCAGCTGACACATGGATCATTGCTGTGAGGTGGGGAACACACAGAGCACTTGAGGGCACGAAGTTTAGCCACTGTGTTCGCCAAGTATAAAGACGAAGAGTTTTGGGGCGCCTGGCTCAGTCATTAAGCATCTGCCTTTGGCTCAGGTCATGATCCCAGGGTCCTGGGATGGAGCCCTGCATCGACTCCTGCTCAGCGGGGAGCCTGCTTCTCCCTCTCTCACTTCCCCTGCTTGTGTTCCCTCTCTCACTGTGTCTCTCTCTGTCAAATAAATAAAATCTTTTTTAAAAAGTCAGTTTTAGGTCAAGCTTCAGTGCTACCACAGTTGCCCTGCGCTTACTCCCTAACCCAAGAATTTGTCCAACACTATGCCCAGTCAAGAGAGGTCCTCGAGTGGTTTGGAAGCCAAAAAGAGGAGAATGAAATCCCCAAAACTAGATAAAGGAAGCTATTCCCTGGATGAATTAAGACAAGAGGGGGGAAAGGCACTCCTTTTTCACTCCATGTATCCTACCAAAGATCAAAGGTAAACGTAGGAGCAGCGAGTTAAAAGGTACTCTTAAGTTTTGAATTTCCCCTCTTCTTGTAGCCAAAGAGACTTCTCTAGTTTTCCAACAATGATTCCGGGCCACAGCCTGTTTCTGCTTCCCAGAGAGAAAACAATGGGCTATTAGCAAGAGACCTTCAATTCAGGATCTTGTAAAATGAAGCTCATTTGTCTCTAATGAGAAACGGACAGTTGCTGCCCTTCTCCTTTTAGACACATTGCATCCCTGGAAATTTCATCTTTAAAGCAAGAAAGACAAAACCCCAGAGAGCCATGTGCTTGCTGCCACTTTCAGCTTGTTGTTGAATGTGAACGGTGAATGAAGAATTTAGAAGGAAATTATGAATCTTTTAACAGACTGCCTATGACCAGAGCTGTCTTCTTTTATTTATTTATTTGTTTGTTTGCTTATTTATTTATTTATTTATTTATTTATTTATTTATTTATTTTTGTTCTCTTGGATTTGCTTTTTTAAGGCAAGAGAAGTAGCCATATAAAAAAGCAGAGATTCCAGGGACCCCTGAGTGGCTCAGTCAGTTAAGGATCTGCCATGGACTCAGGTCATGATTGCAGGATCCCAGGATTGAGTCTGGCCTGAAGGCTCCCAGCTCAGCAGGGTCTCCTCCTCCGTCTGCCTGCTGCTCCCCCTGCTTGTGCGAGGTCTCTCTTTCACTCTCTTTCAGGCAAATAAATTAAAGTCTTAGAAAAAAAAAAAAAAAGCTGAGATTCCAAACACTCCCATTTGCTTTATTAAGGCAAATAAAATAGTCATCTAAGCAAGCTGCGATTCCATAGGCTTCCCAGGGCTTGTCAGTTCTGCCTTTACGGTGCTTTGCACAGTATGATGGATGTTGAAAGAGTGTGTTACCTCTGCCTAGTGGTTTATCAGGAGACTGGGCAGCCCTGGTGCCCTCGTTACCCCAAGGGCTGATGCGTGGAAGCAGACGCGATCCTCTAATGACTGAGCTCAAACTTTTTTCAGATTCACTTCCTTGTCTCCAGAAAAAAGAGAACTGTTTGGTCAGAAAATGATCCACTCACTAGAAATCTGAGCACAGCGAGTGACTTTCCTCTCCGTGGCCCAAATTAAGTGAACTCGTTGTTAAAGCAAATTAAAGCAAGATCGAGGAGAAACTAACCCAGACCCAAAGTGATTTTTAGAAAGATCCAAGCATCTAGCAGAAATAATGTAGATTAGATTTTTTTTCATTTTCATTTATTTAACTAATCTCTACACCCAACATGGGCTCAAACTCATGACCCAGAGATCAAGAGTCACGTGCTCCTCAGACCAAGCCAGGCAAGCACCCTGAATTCAGTCAAAAATTTTTTTAAGTGAGCCATTTTTTTTTGCTTATTTATTTTGTTATTTTATTTATGAAATACATTTACATTGTAAATATAAGAATATTAAATAAGAAAACACAAAAAGGTATAAATACCTTGTTATCAGTTTCTTGTGTGCCTTTGGAATTATTTTTATGAGTATAAATTTTATTTATTTTATGAGTATGAAAATAAGTACATATTGTCCCTTTTTGGCCTTTTGTATACAAATACTGGCATGCATAATATATACCGCCTGTTTTTCACCTTACTTTTTTAACTGTACAATGGACCTTGGACATCGTGCCTTATTCGCACATAAAAAGCCTCCTCCTTGTCTCTTTGGGGTGCATCAGATGGCTGTACCATCATCTATTTAAGCGATTCCCAATTGATGGGCACTTAGATTGTTTCCAACTTTTAGATATATTTGTTAAATGGTACAATGAATAATCCTGTACAAAGTTATTTCTCCCTGCTAAAATGTATCTCTGGGATACATCCCCAGAATTGAAACTGCATTTATAGTTTCTACTCGCTCATAACACTGTTTTGTTTTTTACCAGAAAGGAATGCAATAAATGCTAATGATTTTAATAGAATACGTTAAATGACAATGGATAGGACCTTTGAAAGACCTGCAGGATTATTTGCAAATTTAATTGCCATTTCACATAGCCTACATTAGTGCAATTTTAGGAAGAAAGCACCAGACTTTTCGGAACTCCTAGGGCGCTTCTGAGAGAGTTGTCTTCCCCGAGTTGCCTGCCATGTGGGCTTGTCTGCGTCAGATACCCAGAGCTGGTTCCTCCAGGCACCGCTGGTAGAACAAGGCGGGAGCAGGTATTTCCCACCTCCAGTGACAGGAAATACCAAAGCACAAAACAATGAGCCAAGCCAGGGCCCAAATCTCTGAAGGATGTGGGAATAGAGGAATGGGGGAGGGCTGAAAGGTTGCCTCCCACAGAGTAGCTTCTGTCCAGGAAATGCCTGGAAGTTTGGGTGAAACCAAAGACCCGAGAGCATCACTAATTCACCGTTGCCCTTCTTGTAAAAATAAACTAATGGAAGTTTATGCCCACTGGCTTCATCAGGCTTGCATGAGATGGACTCATGACTTCTGCAGTTTGGGCTACAAGCTAGCCAAGTTCTCAAATAGAAACTTCTATTTGATCTCTCAAATAATTATTTATTGCCTACCTGCCATAATAACTGTAATGGCCAAGTTGACAAAGCATTTTTTGACATATTAAAAGATGCTTTTGGGACGCCTGGGTGGCTCAGAGTGTTAAGCCTCTGCCTTTAGCTC
This sequence comes from Spilogale gracilis, assembly GCA_004023965.1. Taxonomy (NCBI): domain Eukaryota; kingdom Metazoa; phylum Chordata; class Mammalia; order Carnivora; family Mephitidae; genus Spilogale; species Spilogale gracilis. The sequence continues at coordinate 20,877 of PITA01009468.1, read as the reverse complement.
AGGTCATGATCTCAGGGTCCTACATGGGGCTCTGCTCAGCAGGGAGCCTGCTTACCCTTCTTTCTCTGCCTGCCTCTCCACCTATTTATGATCTCTCTCTCAGATAAATAAATAAAATATTTTTAAATAAATAAATAAAAATAAAAGATGCTTTCCTATCAAGGATCTTAGAATTCATGAGAAGAAACAAGATACATTCATAATAAAACAGCTAAGATTTCTAAGGCTTTTTGTTTACATGGTTCTTTTAAGCTCAGAACCTTTCGCCAAGAATATTAAAGTTCAAGATACTGCCTGTTCTGATTTATCCCTCCCATTTTGTGGGCCAAAAAAGAGAGAGAGAGAGAGAGAGAGAGAGAGAGAGAGATCCAAAGAGATGACATGATTTGAAGACGTGAGCTGTGGAAATGGGCAGACCTCAGTTTGCAACTCCATTCTGCCAACATCAGGCACTGGCCCTTTTGTCTAGAGCAAGCCGCTTCCTCTTTCAAGGGTTCAGTCTCCTCTTCTGTAAGAGGATGATATTCAATCCTGTAGGTTTGATATGAAGATTCAATCTTTCTGGAAGCGTCAGACCCAGAACCTCATCTCTGAAATCTCAGTCCATGATCTTTCTCTAGCCTCACACCTGCTCTCTGGAGCTATCACTCCTCATTCATGAATCTAAAAACCTAAGCAGTATGAGAAATGGTGGTTCATTTGAGATCCAGTTTCAGGGATCATGAGAGAGAAATCACGGTTTGGAAGAAGGAGGGTTCCTGAGGGTAGGCCACTGAGCTCACAGAACTCGGTGGGCAACAGGATTTACTGTGAAGCCCTGAATAAAGTGATTTCTCCAAATTCCTCCACTGGGTAAATGTGTGCAGCAGTGGGGCGGGGGGGAGGGGGAGAGGAGGCAGGAAGGGTTGGATGGGGCCAGGCACTGCTGGATGCAAGTCATCTGAAAGACAACTGAACAATGCTGTTTGTTCGTTCATTCAGCAATATACTGAGCATGTACTATGCATCAGGAACTGTTTCTGGGGCTTAATATATATCGGTGAACAAAAACAAATACCTCAGGAAAGAAAAATCTGGATCTCTTGGAGCTTAGAATCAAGGAGGCAAAGACAACAAGAAAAAGCAGGCACATAAAATTAGAAAATTATATCGTGCTTTGGAAGGTGGTAACTCCTGAAATAAAGTCACCGGAGGGAGAAGAAAGTTCAGGGTAGGTGGCAATAAGAAGATGACATTGGAACGAAGTCTGGAAGCAAACATGGGAACTTCAGTGAAGCGTGTCTCAAGCAGAAAGCAGAGCCAGTACCAGGCTCATAAAGCAGGATCGGGTCTGATGGGGGAACAATGACAAGGAGGCAAATGTTGAAATACAGTGGGGTGTGGGGTAGGGGGTGAGTTCTGAATGTGGTAAAGCTAGGGAAGCAGGCCAGGTGCAGCCATCACATGGCTTTGGGCTTTCACCATACGTGACGTGGGGAGGCATGAGGGTACAGAGTGGAACAACACTCTGACTTGGGTTTTGAAATACCTCTGAGTTGTATGAGGTTGGGGGGGGCAGTGCTGTAGGACAGCAAAATGGAAGCAGGGAGACCAGTTAGAAGGCTATGTAATGAGCCTGGATGAGAAGGAGTGTAATGTTTGAATCTAGGAGCATTCTTCCTTTATAAATTAGGAGGGAAAAACATGAGGCCTAGAAAGGTCACATGAAGTGTTAAAAGCAGGAGTAGGACTTCAATCCCAACATCATTCAGTCGCCAAACATCCATAGAGCATCTTCTCTATGCACATGTCTACACCACACCAGAAACAGCTTGTTAAAGAGAAGGAAAGGCCTTTGCCTGCCCCTAACCACCCAGGGCAGCTCACTTGTTGCATGTGTGTGGGACCCGTGACTTACTTCTAACCAACAGATGGGCAAAGGTGGCGGATTTATCCCTGTGCTTTTGTTGTCTCATCCGTTTATCATTGTAGCCTTGAGACAAAGTAGTGCTGGTCTTTTGTTGTTGTTATTGTTGCTACATGAATGAAAAGATCCTACCTGGAAAATAGTAGTATTTTGTCACATAAAACCGGTGTGTGCTGTCAACAGATGTTTTGGAATCATTATTTTCCTTGAGCCATTTTGCATCTGAGGACAGCATTTACCCTCTGTGGCTAAAGAGCCGGCCAAGCTTATTCTGGGTAGACGCTTGAATGTCCACTGACTGGTTTGCAGTGTCAATGTTAGAAGAACCAGTTGTCTCTTCCTGGGGGGATTTTTGGTCATTTTCGTAGGGTGGCCTCAAAATGGAAAGTCTTCTTCTCAAGATCGGTGCCACTATTACTTTTAGATTCCCTTTGGCATCTGAGCTCTTAGGGGGCATCCTGTTTTTTTCTGGAGAATTTGTACAATGAACAATAATTCTAGAAAGCTTTGGCCTGCGAATCTGTTTGTGACAGTTTAGAGATAGGGTAGAGGAACTTGAGTAAAATTTTACTATTGCAAACTCGAACATTTATCAAAAGTTAGAAGTTGAGTTGGTCCAAATTTTACTTCAAATTGTGCCTCATTTTTCTACTCTTAACATATTTTCTGGCTTCTTAATATTTTCATTAATTTTATCAGATTAAATACAGGCCAAATTCTTAAGAGATGTCTTTAGTTTTTAACTTGCTGTGCCTATCTGGCTTTCAAAAGGAAGCCTGTGGTAGTGGTTTTTTTTTGAGGCTCTAGTGTGCACATGGTGTCTCAGTTTAGAAAAGCAAAGTGATATTTAATCTTCCAAAGAAGTGTTTGTTGTGTAGACTCTCTAGGGAAAACAGCAAACCCCTGACGGTCTCACTTCTTGAGCTTTTTGTATTAGGAGAACGCCTTTAAACAAAAATGCACCTTTGTTTATTGCATTCAACCAGCGCAGTCCATTTTGATCACCTTCAACATTCCAGTTATGATATTTCCTAGATTCCGAAAATCCAGTAAAGTCCCAGAGGAGGAATGAGAGAAGACTATTGACTGAGAATGTGCAATCCCAATTGAATCGTGACATCTGTGTGTTATATAATGCACCAAGATGCAAACTCCAAAGTTGACTTCAGCTCTAACAAATCCCGTGGGGAGGTTATTCTGATTTTTATCATTGTTTTTGCAGAGTAATCAATAATAAAGGATCTGTTCCTTTGCATTAAAGATCGGGTGGCCATCAAGGTTTTTATTAGCTCTGGGAACCTCGATCAATGCGCTTCAAGGACGTGCAGAGTCCTCAGCTCCACCGAGGCTTTGAGAGCAGCTTTACCTCAGTGAAGAAGGCCACCCCTTCCTGCTGCCTCTAGTTGGTCAGAAAGGCAGAGTAGAGGGCTCTGAGAAGTTTGAGCATCAGGATGTGAAGATGTTTCAGGGAAGACTTGTTTCCTTGCTGGCCTGTGTCATCAGAAACCTGAACTGCTTACCACAAAAAAGCAGTCTCCACCTTCAGAGTATTTGCTCCTCTTGATGGGATGCTGATCTGACCTTACCACCCTGGCCTCACCTCTCAAGCTGCCTGGTAGAGCAAAAGCCAGGGAGAAAAAATGTCTTTTGTTTATTCATTCAACAAATCAAGTGAAAAAAGCTGGATGTTGACTTCATTAAGTAACACCAACAAAACCTTTGCCCACCTCAGGCTCTAGATTAAACTAATTTGAAATGGAATGAAAAGGTAGGTGAAATATTGTGTCCTAAACTTGGGCTTTTTAAATTAGTCCCATGACAGTTAAGAAGCCAGGAGCACGACATAGTGGATGAGAGTCTGGTCTCTGGAGCTGGGCAGCCTGGGTGTGAAGCCCATCTCAGCCATTCATCTGGCATTGGGGACCTCTCTCTGCACTGACCGTGGCCCCAATCTGTACCAGCTGTGAGGTTTTGGCAGTTTACCGCCCCCTCCCCCCATGACTCCAGTTCTTCCTCTGTGAGGTGTAGGGAATACTCGTCATGGGCTCCTTGGTTCTATGAGGCGATGTGCTTGTTGTAAAGGCTTGGTATCTTGCTTGTACTTCATGACTGCTAGCTATTGTCATTAAACATGGGAACTTGAAGCACTTGAAGCATGTTTTCACTTAATGTCCCTTCCAGTTTTGTTACTGATGGTTTCCAAGGATTACGATGTGTGAAGTGGGATGAAGAGGCAAGCTATTTTAATTAATAAGTTTTATGTAAGTTGAGTTAAATCATTACATCAAAAGGCATTTGGTGGAACCATTTTCAACAGTGACTTAGTACTATGATAACCATATTGTGAGATCCTCAACAAGTAAAAGGACCTGTGACAGGTTTCAGCATGTGCTGGGTGCCTCTGGGACATGTCTAGAAGATGCAAGATTATTACTCAAGTGCTTACAGAGTTCAAGCGGTTGGAAATGCTAAAGACTCAGGAGCTGGACTGTCCTCAGACCCAGATTACAAGGATATGTCTGTGTTCAAGAGGCATTAGAGTATAGTAGAAACGGTTTTTTCTGGGTTTTCCCGAGTCAAGCCCTTATTAATCCTATAGCCTTGAGCAAGTTAACTAGCTTCTGAGCATCAATTGGTCTATTCATTTTTTAAAATAGACATGAGTGTTTTAGAGGAGAGGGGTGTGAGGGATGAATTGACCTGGTGATGGGTATTAGGGAGGGCACATATTGCATAGAGTAATGGGTGTTATATGTAAACAATGAATCTTGGAACACTACATCAAAAGCTAATGATGTGCTATATGGTGACATAACATAATTAATTAATTAATTAATCAAGCATGGTAACAGCTACCTCATAAAGTCATGATGAGGATCCAGTCACTGTTGAGGCCATTAGGGGCTCAATAAATATTCCCCTTCCCAACATGATCTCCTCTTTCTTAGGAGTAGAAATGTCTCCCTTGGTAACCCATAAATAGTAAACAAATCAAAGCTTAGGGCAAAACTGATTCAAAGAGAGTTTGCAATGTGCAAACAACTCTTCTCTTCTCAATGTGTAAACAACTCTTCTCTTCAAAGCTTTTGACCTGAAACTATCCCTTATGAAGAAATAAATGGTGACTCCTATCTGCTGTATCTACTATAAAGAAGAGTTTAAGAAAGTGGGGGTTCCATATTGGAGAGTGGAAAGAAACAGAGACATTCTAGAATAGCTGATGCCAGGACTATGCTTCCAAACAAGAAGCTTGTTGACTGGGAAACCAAAAGAAAAATATCATCACCTCTTGAGACTTTACCCTGTTCCTGGCTGTTTTGCTGATGCTCCGTTAGACTCCCACCTACTGGGCTGGAGTTAAGAGACATCATTCACCACTACCCAGGACTCACTCGCTGAGCTGGCCTACTTTCCCTCCTAGTACCTAGATGAAAATTGGTGGCACTAGATAAATGTGGGATTTGATGGGAGGAGAGGAGAGAAAGTACATAGAGCTCCCAGGGAGAGAGTCTGTATTTGGCTGCTATGGCTGTAGAGAAAAGAATACAATCAGTGCTGGCAAAGGTTAGACTTTGGGAAACGGGATCTAATGCACCTAGTACTTAGAAAGGTTAATCCCCTTCTTTCATCAATATTGACTTGTCTCTTGCTTCTAGAACCTGTATCATTGGGTGAGCAGCTATTCTATTATTTTTTTTCTAAATGATAACTTATATAATTTAACTGATAAATAACTTCTGGACTAGCCAGGATCCTGCCTATCCTTGGAAACAGTGTTGGATTTGAGTAAATACATTTCAAATAACAAACAGCCAACTTAGAAATGAACTTATAAAACCAAACCTGGTCTTAAACTGTTATTTGGAAGATATCTAAAATTCCTAATATCTTGATACGGTCAAATTCCAAGTGGCCAAAATGAGTTTCTTGTATTTATTGTGCACATTTTATGTTATAATTGACAAGTGTTTAAATGCATTTAGATAAATATTGGAAAAACAATCAATTCCAGTGGAATTACATTTATTTGGAAGTAAAGTAAGGTTTATAAATATTTAAATACTTGTTATAAGATGAAGCAGTTATTTCAGTGTGACTTGGTCTTTATTTGAACAGACAGGAAAGAACTAGATACTACCAGAGCCTTTTATAATTCCTATGTGCTGTTGATGATGCTGTGTAGAATAATGCATAGTGAAAACTAGAATTAAATGTCTTAGCCCAAACCAAGTTCTAGGAAGATTAAAGCTTCAATATTTTAAACAAAGCAAACAATCAAAGAAGGGAAAATGAATTAAAGATTTATCTAACTTAGGAGGAAGAGGGAAATTACAGTTTATAACTCTTGAAGAAATCACCTAATATAAAAAATGTGCAAACCTTATTTTATAAAAATGCAAAACACCTATTTTAGGGTAATAATATATGGCCAGCAAAAATAGAGCAAATATTTTACATATAGACAAAGGGTAATTATCTTTATTATGCAAAGAATTTATATACAAATACACATAAGTAAACTCTTCGACCATTAGGGTTTAGTAAATGCTTGGAGAATATACAATTAGGAGAAATGGTTGACCTCATTAGATGTTAAGTAAATTGAAATGAAATAAAAAAATACATACTATTTACTCATCAAATTTATAGATTTTGTTTAACAACTTTTTATGATAATTCTCTCAGCTCCTAAAGGTAGCAATAATACTAAGCCTTCTCATTCACTAATGAAGCATTTAACCGAGGGGGCCAACCCACTGGGAAAACAATGTGATAACATCGATAAAATCATAGTTTTCAATGCACTGGTTTCCTTTCTCTAAACTGCACTAAAAAATATTCCTAGTTATAAAACAACCTTCATCCATTCATCATGTTCTTCATAAAAGTGAAAAAATGCTAATCAACCTAACTGTTCAACAGCAAAGGAAGTATTAAGTAAATTTGGTACAATCATTGGATCTGATACCATGAGGCTAAAAGAGATGCTTACGATGACCATATATGGAAAAGTATATTTTGTGATATTTCCATATATTTACCTCTGTATGAGAACATTCTGTAAAGAAACTCACAGAAGCACTAACTCGTTGTTTGGGTGAGCTCTCAGAATGCCTGGATGGCTCAGTCATTAAGCGTCTGCCTTTGGCTCAGGTCATGATCCTGGAGTCTCAGGATCAAGCCCCCCATTGGGCTCCTGCTCAGCAGGAAGCCTGCCTCTCCCTCTCTCACTCCCCCTGCCTCTCTAGCTGTGTTTCTCTCTCTCAAGTAAATAAATCTTAAAAAAAAAAAAAAAAAAAAAAAAAAGAATGTGAGCTCTGAGTCCAAATGCCTGGGTTTAAATCCCAGCTCTGTCACTTGAGTTGCTTTTCGACTTTGGTATCGAATAGCTATTGGAATCTGGCAAGTTTGAAGGACATGGTGATTCGATTCCCCCATCAGTGCATTGGTGGTAAAGTAGTACCTACCTCTGGGCGTTTTTGTGAGGATTAATTATACTAACACAAGTAATGCACTGACAAGACTTGGAGCATGGCAAGAGCTCAGTGAGCATTTGCTATTTGCTGTTTAAGTGGTAGAACCAATAGAGGCAGGTTTCTGCCTCTCTTTGTTTTCCCAATCACCTTTTCCCTCTTGAACATATTATTGTTGGATTGGGAAAAGGTGATAAATATTTTCCTAAAGGCTCTGAAAACTGGATCAGCCAGATTTTCTAGTCACATAGATTCAGAATCTTACTTGGAATATCACTGTATATAATCAAAAAATGGATACTTCATGGTTGCTGAGACTCAAGAAATGAAACTGGAGTTGCTGTGACAACTGAAATGAACTTTGTGCATTTGCTTAAAGAAGAAGCCCATTTCATAAGAAGTCAAGGTGATTCAGTTTCCTTAAAGAACTGCTTGCTTCCCTTGGAAAAACTTATGTCTACTCAGTATTCTCTCCCCCTTCCCCAACCTCTAGCTTCTAGATTACTCAGTATTTCTTTACAACTCCCATGTTTTACTAACAGCGGGACAGAAATTTTGAAAATATTTACAATACTGGAAAAAGTACATTTTCTTGGGCAAGGAAAATAAATTAGGGAAAGGCGGGGAAGGGAATAAATTTACTCAATGTATTTGTTGATTTCTGAACACTTCAAAAGGTATGGTGCATAATTTAATTTACAGATAAAGTTATTTTTAAAATATATTTTAAAGTTCCAGGAGCAAAAGGAAAACTAAGGGAGAAAATTATATTCTTACTCCCCCCCCCCTAAGTTTTCAGGGAAAATTTTTGGAAAAAAGAAATCTCTGCTCATTTCTGAGTCTTCTTTTGCCAGCTTCCAACCAACAAGTCTGTACAATACAGTTGCCAAGGTAATACCAAGACCATGTAGACAGAAAGCATGGTGTGCAGACAGGGAGATGATGAAAATGGATTAACAATGTGAACAAGAGGAATTTTTTTTAATTGGAAAAAAAATAAAATTACACCACCCTTTATAAGTGATTATGTTAGTAGTCCTTACATCTGTTGTTACAAAGGAAATTCATTATAAGGGTTTGTTTTTTTTTCTACATTGCCTAGTTCATGGATACATGATTTCATGGATACATGATTTGTCGCCCAGTTATGCTCCTGCCTTTGTAACTCTGTACTGAGCCATGTCAAAAGGGGTTCCACTGCATTCAGGTTAGACAAAGAAATTTTTCATTTGCTGAAGCCAGTTACATTTTTTCTCTAAGTCCTGCTGAAAGCCCTGGATTCAGCCAGACCCTTCCAGACTACCACTGAAGAGACAGGCATACCCCTGGCTCTTAAAGCAGCACAAATATTTGCTGCTTAAATAAATGTACTCCTGTCTGACAGGAGTGACCAACCGCCAAATAGTTCCTCATTTCCCTAGGACTATGACTTTTGACTTCGGTTTTTTAAAAAAGGCTCAATTTTTCTCCATTTCCCCCCCCCTTCAGGTACCATCCTTGGCTTTACCCTCCGACCCTACAAAATGAGCTACCGGGAAGTCAAGTACTTCTCTTTTCCTGGGGAACTTCTGATGAGAATGTTACAGATGCTGGTGTTACCGCTTATCATCTCCAGTCTTGTCACAGGTACCGTGTGCAGTCTCGTTCTTTTTAAGCGTGCTTATTGCAAAAGATCGCTTAGAAAAGCAAATGCTTTAGGTTTCTGCTGGATGCATGCTCTGTTTTAGAAAAAAAAAAAGTCCCTTCAAAATGATGGGAAGGAGGCTTTAGTAATGCATGAATGATTATAACGCTCCTATTTTACCAATCACAAGAGGAAACGGATTTAAACACCCACGTAATCTGGTCTGCCTCGCTACGAAAGAGGCACCCTGCTAAACACTACACAACCAGCCTTCTCTGACCACAGCGCTCTACTTGACAACAGCGTACAACAGGTCTGTTTTCTCACCCTCTTATCCCACCCAGATAACATCTGGTTGGACAGCCTATTAGCTATTGATGCAAGAATGCTTGTTCTCAGAGCCACCAGGACTTGAGCGGGAGCCTTCTTGGAAGCCTCATCAAGAGGTAATGCCCACGACACACTCACCAACTCTGCTGCCACCAACACTTTATCTTTTCCTGGTGAACCCGCATGATTTCGTTTCCTTCTCCGGTTGTCCCCCGCCCCCGTTACCTTTTACGCTGCTGGGAGAATGGGGAGGGGGTGGGAGATTTCCCCATCTAGATATTTTGTCCACTGACACTTGGATTTTCAATGAGTGGAAGACCTGCAGGGTAGGACCTGTCTCCTGTGGCAGTAAGGTAGCGATTGACTCCTGCGTGGGAAATGCTTCAAGAGTCATTTGTCCATGTGACTGGTGGATACCAGTGGAGCCAAGAAGTTGCAAAAAAAACTTACTATACATTCCTTCCTGCCCACTCTTCTTTTTCCCCACAGCACATGTCTGACATGAAGAAATAATGTCCATAAACACTGTCCCAGCAGGATGGTTTCTGGGTTTGTAGCTAAAGCCCAGAGCTCAGGTACTACTGACCCTGTTCTCTTTTCCACCCTTGGCTCACTATTCCTCCTTGGGCACGTCATTCTGCCTCTGTGTGAGCTGGCTCTGAGCATCTTTTCCCCTCCCAGCGAGTTCTCAAGGATATTTACAATCTCTTTTCAAGATCTTTGTGTAATAGGACTTCATAGCACAACTCAGAAGTTATGGGGCAAGATTCTGACTACTACATGCCTGGGAGGGCTAGCCTTCCTTGGACCGGAACTATGTCAACTTTTCCCCCAATGCCTCATGGATCTCTACTGGCTTCCACTTGTTCAGGTCTTTAAACAAGTGATTGCCTGTACACGAGTCTCCCATTGGAGGAGGAATGCCTATAAAACAACCACATAGGCAGGATGATGGCGGTGCTTGTTACAAAGTGACCTGTCCTATTGCTGACTTGGGGTGACCATAGGAGCCCCAGCTCTTATCACAGAAGCTAGATTGAGGCTGACATGAGCTTCCATTCTCATTTTATTATCCATGTAATGACATTTTTCTGGAAAGCAAGTTCTTGCAATGACACTGAGAGGACAGAATACACTCACATGTGCCATTTTATTTAGTGGAGCAGAGCATCCCTCTTTCCCACCCCTACTGACTGGCATCTGACTTGTGTCACAGCAGTCTTACTGGACACAAACTTGAGGGGTTCTGGATTCCTTTATACTGTCTCTTCAAGGGTGGGACCAGGGTTTCGAGGGTTCTGGTTTCTGGCAATTGTGCTAAAAATCCACTGTGTCACTCTTTCTAAGAGGAAAGCCCTCATTTGCTACAATTAGAGAAAATATTACTTCCCTTTAATAGCAATCTTACTTGACAGTTACCTCAAAGTGGATTTTCCTGATGTTTTCTAATATTAGTATACCAACTTTATTGAAGGGAATACAAGTTTTCATTGAATAATTTTGCAGGAAAAAAAACACTATGATGCAATCCTTTTGCATGGTTAAAAAGAAATTTGTGGGTAAACCATGGAAAAACTAGCAACATTTATAATATTGAAAGGAATTACAAGCTGCAAGCAACCAATATTAAATGAATTTTTTAAATGCAACCTAATTGCAAGTTGGGGATGCTGCCACTTGGGACCATGAAAAGAGTGTCAGCCCATTTCTGGGACTGTGTTAAGACAAGGGACATAATCTGGTTTGCCAAAGATCTTTTTAACGTGTTAACCTCAAAGCAGGAATTTCCAAGTTATGTAGTATTTTGGATACTCATGATCAATTACAATGAATGATTGATTCAATAAGACTTTCCTCACGGTTTTGAATACAGTGATTCCAAACCAAACAGGGGATGAGAGGGTATGACCCAATAGGAATGAGGTGGGGGGAACTTCTGAAAATTGCATGCATCCCTGGAGGACCCCTGTGTATGTTGGGAGATGCTAGAGAATGTGGAGAAAGTGTCAGAGAATGTATTGCCTAGATAGGGAACCAAGTCAAGGCTGTTATTTTAGAATAGAAATGTAAACTCAAATGCTTCCCGTGGCCAAGCAGGTGATGGTTATCTATGAAGCTGTCATTTCAGGCTACTTTTTGTGTTCTTACTTTGATAGAGGCATGGATACAGAGAAATAGTTTTCTTTGACAGAAGTAACAGGCACAAATGTGACGATAAGTGGAAAGAGATTCAGCTACAGAATAGTGTAGACAAGAGACAAATTTTTTGCTCTGTGTCAACAAAGCCCAAATCTGCTGATTTTTCAAGAAAGTCCAGAAATCTAAAAATTGTAAAAAAACCTTTATATTTTTCCATGTTGATACAATTAATAGAACAGAACACTGCAAGTCAAACAAAGCTCATCTGCAGGCCCAAACCAACTCTTGGGCTACCTGTATAGGTACTCGCGTTTGAATGTCAGTGCAGTTCATTTTAAGAGATGCCCTGCTAACCGGGAGCACCCACAGATCACTGGGTTTCCCTTATGGCCTTCTTCAACTGTTGACAGTTCCACTGCCAAAGTTCCACTCAACATATTACCAAACACCACATTTTTTGCCACCTAAACAAATAGTGATTGGAAAATGTCTCTTCTCTGTCTTCTGGGAATAACTACATTGTGTCAGCGCTGTGCTGATTTTTCCTGCACCTGACAGGAACACCAGAATCAGAACTCAGGGCTCATACTCCCCTAGAAAAATTTTCCAGTAGGAAAATATTTGACAGACTCAATGCTTTTAAGTCAAAAATCCCAGAGTTTCTGCAGACAAACTGAAATGCATGAAGCCCTTATTGCATTTGTTGGATTAGGTATTTTGTTCTAAAAGATTCTGCACATTTAATTATATTAAAACCCTATTTAAACTCAGAAATATAAGTAGGTTTTCACACTTGAAACATCCATGTTTGTGAATTGGGGCTCTAAAGTTCCAATAAGCCATGTTCTCCTCTTCCCAAATTTGAAATTCCAATCTTTCCAAATATCCTTGGTGTGTGTTAGCATTCCAAAACTGTCAGAGAGAAGCTGGTATTTATACTCAAGTACCTGTGTTTTTAAACAAGAAGAGTAAGTCTGTGCCAACACACCGCTCAATAAAATAGAGATTTGGCACTAATTTCTATTGATTTGATCAACATAGGCAGCCAAACTAGGTATTTCATGCCAGAAATATGAGTTCGTTTGGCTGGCTTAGCCTGATTAAATTTACTAGATAATAATTAAACTACATTTCAGCTTGTGCTTTATAGACATAACTATCACCTCCTCCTTCATCTTTCCAGAAAACTAGTACTTTCTTCCTTTCTCATATAAATGTGCATTCCTCCCCAATTACTTACCTCAACCTGTGTACTCCAGCTTTCTGGAGGTGGGGAGCATCATTTGACCAACAATCTCTGTGGAGTTGGGTATGGTGTGAATAAAAGGGGACTGCTGGTAGGGGAACGCCAACAGCAGTAGAGTGGGAGAAATGTCTGGGGCCCAGGTAGGGCACTCTGGAGTTGAGGTTATAATATGGACAAAGTTTATCTTTCAACATTCATTCATTAATTCATTAATAGCTATTTTTTGTGCTCTTACTATGTCAGACACTGAGTTAGGCACAAGAGATACATGAACACAAAGACATAGTCCCCAAGAGGGAGTATGTTGGGTAGAGAAGGAGAGCTGCCCTGCATCTCTGAAATCACACAATATTTTAAGCAAATCCTAATTCTAACCATGAGGGAGTAAGGCTGGTCCTCTGTTAGGTGAGTTCTGTTAGGTGACCACAGGCTGAATTCCTCTGAGCAACTGGTTTGTTGCAGTTCATACAACAGCCCAAACCCAGCCAGTATGAGCAGAGCATTGGGTCCAGGTTGGTGTCCTTACCCTATCATGTGACATCTGGAGCACTGAGTTTAATTCTGGGAGTGGGGTACAAAGGAGAGAAACCAGGGCAACAAGAAATACATTTGATTGATTTTAGGAACATGATCCCAGATCTGATTTTCTGAGTCATGGCATCTCTATCCCAGAGTTATAGGGCTACCACTCCTATTCTCATTTACTTAAAATGTTCTTGAAATCAACACACTTTTCTTCCAATGCTTTAAATCATTACAGAAAGTTCCCATTATTTGTCTTGTGGAGATAATAAATTACAATGTAATAAAATTCTGGGTTGCTGCTATTGTCTGCCAGAGGTTTTGAGAGCCTGAGACCTGCACTCTCATTGTTTAAAAAGGGGCCTGGTAGAGGGAGGGAGTAGTGTTAATGAGGTATTAAATGCATTTAATACCACAATAAGACTTGTCTTTCTTATAATACAAGGACTGAAAGAGAATTGAAAAAATGACTTTCTTACTATGTGATTTAATGTTAATTAAGGAGAGCTTTCTGTCCCACCAGAATAAATACATACCACTGTATTTACTCCACTTTGGAAATACTACTCTGGTCCAACCAGCCTTGCAGTATCTCCTGTAAGTCATTGTCCAGCTTCGGCCTAAACATTCCCAAGGACAAAGGTCTTTGGAACCCATTTGTCCTTGGAAAACTAATACTTCTATTTATATCTAAAATCAAACAAGCAAGTATTTTTAAAACCATAAAAACAGAACATTACACGCCTGCCTGTACTTCCTCTCTGTGTAACACGCTCTGTGACACATCACATATGCCATAGGCATCTTCCTCCACGGCTATTGACCAATGTTATTGGTGGAACATTGAACCTAACCATCGTTAAGGCCAATAAGCTGCCATCGCCGATAAGGGCTCTTTTACCTGAGAAAATAAAAGAATAGTAAGTGATGTACCTTTTCTGCTTCAGAAAGATAGCAGTTACAATAGGAATAACCTAAAGATTTGTCATTTCTTTTAACATGAGAGGGAAAAAATGAGCTAGACAATTTCTAATCAATTACTTGGACACTTATTAAGGGCTTCAAAAATGAAAGCCAAAATCACTTAAGAAAAATTTAATATTTTTTTTAAGATTTTTTTTTATTTATTTGACAGAGAGAAACACAGCCAGAGAGGGAACACAAGCAGGGGGAGTGAGAGAGGGAGAAGCAGGCTTCCCGCGGAGCAGGGAGCCTGATGTGGGACTCGATCCCGCATCTCCGGGATCATGCCCTGAGCTGAAGGCAGCCGCCTAACCAACTGAGCCACCCAGGTGTCCCAGAAAAATTTAATGTTTTAAACTACTGATTGTCATGGCCCTGGGATATAGCTAAGGCCTCTTTGAAATACTCCAGGCATTTATGTATGAGAAAAAGGACTGTAGATTTCTCCTCTTTTCCCTATGCATACGTTTTAGAGAAGAAACTCAAGTGTCTATCATAGGTGGGGAGGAGATTCTTTGGGCCTCCTTTTCATTCTCTGTAAAATGAAGGTGACAATAGTACCTGGGTCATGGGTACGCATAATGTGAGGATTTATGCCTGGCACACAACCTGTGCTTAGTTAGCAGAAGTTTGGGCCATTACAGTAACATCAGTAACAGCTGTCCTGGAGGTCCACTTTGCATAAATGCAAATTCTAGAGCAAGAGGACACGTTTCCATTCAGAAGCACAGCACGAAGCTTCCGGACTGCACATGTCTCCTGTGCGTGATCCTCGCCATGGTCCCTTTCCCATTAAAGGTAAATTTAAGAAACCGTGAAGCTAATCAAGTAACAACATGGGAGCCAGAGAGAATTCCTTCCTCACCACTGGAGGGGATTGGTTTCTGCCCTCCAGTGTGGGATGTGATTACCTTATCCCAGCTGCAAAATTCTAAATATTTTCATTTGTTATACAACTCCATAGTCTTTTCTGAGAAATTCAGGCCCAGTGTGTGTCACCCCGGAATCCACAGGGCCCCGGGTTCTGCACACTGTGAGCAGAACCTTCCCTGCAAACCAAAACTCGAGACAAACTGAGTTTCTGTCTCAACACGCATTCGACCTTCATGGTGGCCTGGAAAAAAGCCAGCCGGAGAGAGAAGCTTCAGTGCAGCTCAGTTGAGGCCAACAGGCTGACCCTGCTTTATTTTCTCTCTAGAGTGGCTTCAAAACATGGAAAGGGAGGCAAGGAATATCCATGGAAAGGGAGAAGGAGGGGGTAGGATAAAATGAGAAGGTCATCTGTGGGGTAGAGATCACTTGGATTTTTTTTTTTTATCAAGTTGAAAGGAAATCTGGGCAATAATTTTTTAACTTTATTTTTAAAAATTTTAGTGGATTTGGAGTTTTATTGAGATGTAGACAAAATCATGTAAATCTAGCTGTCTCAGAAAAAGTCTACCTTTCTATTACAAACAACTTCATTCAGTAAACATTTGTAGAGACCTTTCACATGCCAACCACTTTTCTAGACCTGAAGATACACAATGAGGAAGACAAGGCCCCTGACCTCAGGGAGTTCCAAGTCTGGTTGGGAGATAGGTGTGGGACTGCAGTATGACAGGGTAGTGGTGACCCAGGCAGGATGAGCCCAGTGAGAAACAAAGGACATGAGGAGCAATGTGACTGTCCCTCTTCCTGATTCTGCAGTGTTCAGGAAACTCGTGCTCCCTAACAGGAAGCAACTCTGTTGGGGGAGAAGGCGCATCTGTTGTGGTTGTTCCTCACTGTTTTCCTCACACCTGACTCTCTCCCCGTTAAATGCAGTAAGAACCAGGGGTGGGGCCTTGAGAGTTTCCCGGCAAAAATCATCTCCCCTCCCCATTCTGGGAATGTGGCCTCTTGGAGGTGAAGTCTAAGAGAAGAGTCTCCTGATGGGGTTTCATGGAAACTGTCCCTTTCAAAAGGGGAGCGAGAAAGAGACTTGAGGCTCTCCCAACTGGAAGGCACGTGGAGGTGATAGAGTGTACCCTGGCAGCCACAGTGGGAACACCCCCTCTAAGCCCTTGGAAGGTGGCTGTCAGCTGCCACCTGAACATTTCACTCTCAGATGGTCCAAACTTTTGGGAAGTCTGTCTCCTCTAAGTTCTTCCCAGTGGTCCTAATTGCATTCAGAGCACTGGAGGATGACATTTTTCCAACGATCCAATGGATACCTAAACACAAAGTGTCCCAGGTCTTCTGGGCCCTTCACCACCCTGGTTGCCCTCCCTTGTACCCCATTCCCAGAACCAAACCCAGTGCTCCAGATGGCACATGACGGGACCGGGACACTGACCTGGACCCACCCAACCATCTGCTCACACTGGCTGGGTTTAGACCAGCTGTTGTATCAGCTGCAATAAACCGCTGGCCCAGAGGAGTTCAGCCTGTGATCACCTAACCCCTCAGAACTGAATGTTTCTGGAAACATGTTTGTAGTGAAAATGGAATAGTTCTTGAGTTGAAAGACCAGAGGCCACAGGCGCAAGGCTCTCTGTCAGACGCAACTTTGCAGAAAGCTTGGGCCCACATGAATCGAGAGCTCTGATCTGTAAATTGCAGAAGCTTCAAGTTAGCGTGTGGTTTCGATCAGTTGTGGTTTGTAGGAAATTTTTGAAATCTTCCTGTAAAAAATTAAAAAGAAATTTTAAAATCTTCTTGCAAAATTTAATCACTCTCTAAGAAAAATATATTTTCCCCCTTATATTACCAATTTGATCATTTCCTTGGAACTGTAGGTCTGTGGGGGGTGTTGGGAATAGTGTTCTTCCGTTGATGCCATCATCACTTCTGGGAGAGTAAGTTACCTGATGAATTCTGACTGGGGATTTATGCTCAAGGACTGGAAGTGGTGGGTAGGTACTGGGGGCAGGGGCTGCTTCTACACTGCGACAGCCTCTTAGGCACCACTCACTTCTGGAGGCCACGTTCTGAGAGTCTGTACTGTCCCCTTCAGATTAATTACACTACATGGTGCCCAGGTATCACCTCCTCTCCCCCAACCCTCAAATTCTTCAATTAATTGGTCTGAAATGGGGCTTGGGAATTGATGTTTCTCTTTAGCTCTCCAGGTGAGTTTACTCTGCACCAAAGTTAAGAACCACCACTTTACAGTTTTTCTAGAATCATTTTTTTTTGGGTATGACCACTTAGGTCGAGTCCTTACAAGTTCAGATACCCTGTCTTCCAAGGAGTGTTCTCTGGCTTTTCCCTCACCCCTACTAATGCATGCTCCCAAAGGCATTGCATTATTTTTTCCATATTATTTTAGTTAAAACCATTTATATAAAATGAATATGAGCAACAATATAGAAATATAGAGAGCAAATCATGAACGTTCTGCCACATATGCAGAGACATCCAGTCTATTGGTTCTGATTTGAATGGACTTCTGCCAGAAGAACCACTTACCCTGAAAATGTTTGGGAAACTGTGTCCATTATAAAACACTTCCCTGGGGATACCTGAGTGGGTCAGTTAGTTAAGCATCGGACTCTTGATTTCAGCTCAGGTCATGATCTCAGGGTCATGAAATCGAGCCCCATGTAGGGCTCCACACTGGGCATGGAGTCTGCTTGTCCCTCTTCCTCTGCTCCCTTCTCTCCCATAAACAAAATAAATAAACAAACAGATAAATAAAAGACTTGTCTGTCTCTACCAACAGAAAGACATAGGCGTACACATACACACACACATACACAGAGAGTTTCTATAGCCAGACAAGGCTTTCTGTGACAATGTCATGGATTGAATGTCTCCAGGCACACTAAGTACCCCATCATGCCTCTGTTCCACGTTTAGAGAGCATCTCGTGATAAGCAGAAAGGTTTTGGGGTGGTATCATACTCTGCTAGAGGATTGTTCTGTTGGAATAATCCAACCAGTTTTGAATTTGGGTAGAAGCTGGGTTTTTAGGTTTTAAACTGCTTTTTAGTTTCTTCATGAAGACGATGTTTGCCTCATAATTTCAGATCCCCAAGCTGCAAGCCAGTGCAGGACCCATGGTCACACGTGCTTTATGAACCCATCAGTATCTACAACACTAGTGTGACATTGTTTTCCAATGTCCATTTCCCAAACTTCGTCATGTGGGGAAAGAGGTTTTGTCATCTGTGTATTTATTTATTTATTTTCCACAATTGTTTGAGTTTCTACCCAAGTTTTCTTCAGAGGAAAGAAAATTCCCCTAAATTACTAAGAGGGTTTCCTTTTACAGGGTGTTGGAGGAAAGGTGGCCGGTGTCTGAGTTCTTTGATTCTGGAGACAAGCAAACAAGTCAGAAGAAGCTCTTGGCTAATGTTTTAGAAAGTATTCCATAAGATCAAGATGACTATAAGTCTCCTAGATCAAGCCTGCTAAAACAACATCCATGTTACCAGAACTTATCAGTACTTTCCAGCAAGAGTATCTGTATGTATACATGCACAGCCCTGTTTTATCTGTGGTATCCCTGGGCCGCCACCCTGACCTACATTCGGTTCCACTACTGGATTATTTTGAAGCCAATGCCAAGTACTTCATTACATTTCTAAAAGCAAATGAAACATAAGATAGGTACAATATTTTAAGACGATTTTAACGTATTTTATGTTTCTTTAATGTCCTGTGCCACCCGCCAACACATACACACATACCTCAAGAGCTGTCAATCACTTGAAGAAAGTTGTCCCGAACCAAGCACTTTACTTTCTTTCCCTTTAGGGTGCAGACTTTCTACCAGCACTTTACGTTGATTACCAAAACTGTTCTGAAAACAGAACATGATATTTCTTTAGTAGGGATGGTGCAGTAGATGTTTATACTATGAAATTGGGGGGCATCGTTTTCATTATAGCATAATATGAGTGTCTGTATGTGCACATATAGCTTTGTGTGTTTGTTCTTTCTTTCCAAGATCCTTCTAACTCAGAAATGTCTGTCAGTGCCTCAACTGTTGGTAACTCTTTTAATTTACAACTTTTCCAGAATTTGTTTTTGTACTACATTATTTCTAGGTAAGCTATAGTAGGAGGGCAATGTTCTCAAGGGTGTTTGTGCTAAGAGGTGAAGTTTCATTATTTTAAAGCTATCTACCGAAAAGTATGTCACAAAAGTTTCCCAAATTATAGGGATTATATATATAAGGAAAAAAAATCCTTGATGTCAGCACACCCAACCTACACACGAAGTATTTAAGAAAATAATGGAAACATTAGTGCTTCTATACTGGAATCTTGCCATGTTTTTTTAATTTTAGAATTGAGTTTGGGAGTCTTGTCTTGGGACATATGCTTAATGACATGTCTGCAAACATCCCTTTTTGGCAAGGATCCCAAACACAGTTTTAGAGCCAGACAGTGTGGTAGTTCTTAATCAGATTTAGACATAATAAATGAAAATTCATAACACCTTTATGAGTACATTAAAAAATGTTTACATATTAAGTTCTGTATGATATAGGAGCACATTTACTATAAGACAGTATGGCTCTCATGCAGTATAAGGGCAAAACTATAAACATATTTCCATGTATAAGCTATTAACCTAAGCATGATTGGCAATTTTAAGTTCTCAAATACCATTTAGGTGCAGTATTTCATAGTTTTCAAACCCTTTTATCTGCTAGCATTCAGATCAACAGAAGTCAAGAGAGCCTTAAGAAAAATGTATGATGGGGTGCCTGGGTTCCTTAGTTGGTTAAGTGTCCAACTCTTGATTTTGGCTCAGGTCGTGATCTCAGGGAGATTCTCTCTCTCTCTCCCTCTGATACTACCCCACCCTGCATGCACTATCTCTCTTTCTTAAAAAAAAAAAAAAAAAAAAAGGAAGGAAGGAAGGAAAGGAAAGAAAGGAAAGTTTGTTTATGGTGGAAAATTTTTAAATTGAGAGAATTCAACCTGTTGACTTTATTCATTGCTTTTCCCTCTGAATTGAGCACTCAGTGTCATTTGCTTTTAGCAGAAAACATTTGGGTTTAGCTTAACAGAATACAGACGTTCAATGGGAACATAGCTTGAAAGCTTCTATATAACTTTCTATTAAATAAACATCTGAATGGTGACTTAACAACTACCAAGGGAGGTCAAGTGCTTGAAAAGTGCTGTATACGTGGCATAAGCATGCTTTCCTTTTGTGAAGGAGTGTTACATGACAACAGGTATCACACTTTCAACTGCTAGAGACTCTCGCTGCAAAACTTTACCATCTACTACTAATCTCCCCTAGTTCCTGAGAATGACAGGGGCACCTGGCTGGCTCAGTTGGAGGAGCGTGAGACTCTTGATCTTGGGGTCATGAGTTTGAGCCTCACGTTGGGTTTAGGGATTCATGGACGGATGATAGATAGATGATAGATAGATTGATAGATAGATAGATAGATAGATAGATAGATAGATAGATAGATGATAGACAGATGATAGAATGATAGAAGCCCTTTTACTATAGAGGGGGAGGTTCTTTTTTTTATTATTATTATTACTAAAATTTTTTTCCCAGTGTTTCAAGATTCATTCCCCATTCCCCACACCCAGTGCTCCACGCTTTAGGTGTCCCCAGTACCCACCACCAGGCTCTCCCATCCCTCCACCCCCCTCCCTCCAAGTCCCTCAGTTTGTTTCTGTGTCCAAAGTCTCTGTTGTTTCGTTTCCCTCCCTAGATTACCCTAGTTCCCATT
>PITA01009467.1:0-77406 GCA_004023965.1 Spilogale gracilis | reverse complement strand
AAGAAGATGAGGTTAAGAATCTGAAACTTGCAGTACTTTGCGATTGGGCGAGGTGAGCGGTTGGACAGACTAGTGACATGGCTGTGAGGACGGGTTACAGAGAAGCAGTGGGGGGAGCGAGGGGCCAACCTGGAGGCCATTGTGGCAGGGAGCTACAGCCAGGGAACAAGAACCATGGTCTTGCCTTTGCTGTGATGCAAGAAGGATAGGTAAAGAGGAATTCGAGAAGACAGAGGACCAGCTCTTCTGGGAGGGGCTTGTGTACCGTATGTGGTGATCGGGTGTTAGGATTTCAACCTATGAATTTGGGAGGAAGCATTTCAGCTCCTAACAGGTGGTGCAGCTGCCCACTGTGGCTTCACAGAGCAAGCAGAAAGCCGTGCCTTCACTTCCCTCAAGTCTGGCCACAGCTCTGTTAGGAAAAGAGACTTCAGATATAGAGGAGTGTGTGTGTGTGTGTGTGTGTGTGTGTTAGATGGATTGGAGCTGGATGGAGAAGCTGCTAAACCTTCTTTTCTTCTCAGAAAGCCTGTACTGAGGAAGAAGAGTTCTGAACTTGCCCCACAGAGAAGCCACTGTGAGATTAGGGAGAGGAGGGACAAGAATGGGTGTTCTGTGCATATCCAGTATCTTCCTGGCACTTTCTGCACTCATCCGATCCCAGATTAGACCAAATTCCTACATATCTACCAAGTATCTTCATGGTGCAAAGAAAATGCTCCTGGAGGCTGCGGCTCACTGCACATCTGGGCCCTGAGCCCTGTGAAATCCCAGGCAGAAGCAAGACCTGGGGAGCTGCGCCAGGCCAAGGTGGCTGTGTGAGTGTGACGGGACTTGACCGTGGGCAGCAGCCATCTTCCACCCAGGAAACCCTTCCCCATCACACACTGGTTCATCCTCCTCTCCGGCTGTGGCCTCTGCTGGAGAAATCATTTGCTTTGCGAGTAACTGCTCAGAGTGTGCTTACTCGAGCGCCGTGTCGATTTTGTTCTCTTCACCGCTGCCTGGTTGAACTGGGAAGCCCACTCTAGGTCCCCCAGAGTGAATAGCCTGTTATGTCACCGGATGCGTTCTGTGCTTGCTAAGGTTGCCCTGCTATTTAATTTAAATTTTCCTGACAGAGGTTGAGTGTATTATCATCAGCTTTCATTTAAGTTCTTGTGCCTACGGGGACTAGGGAATCAGAAGTCTTATTTTCTGTAAGCAACATTTCCTTGTCAGTTTGCTAAAGAGAACATTGGTTCGCTTGTTGGGGAAAAAAAAAAAGAAGAAATCTTCCGACTGAAACAGTAAATAGATTCATAGTCCTGTTGAAATCTCTTCGCAGCATCTGTTATTCGGACAGCCCCCACAGAGAAGAGAAAATGTAGGGAAGGTCTCAGAGGCGGGTGGTTTTCATCAGTAGTTTCCGGGTGGAATTCTGCCATCATTGCATTTTGCTTGCCGGGATGGGGAATAGAAACACGTAGGTTCACTGTTTGTTCCTTGTTCTTTTTTTTTTTTTTTTTTTTCCCCATAGCCGGGTTACACTCTCTGAGGCTTGGAGGCAGCTCTTGTTCTCCTCCTTAATCCCCAAAGGGGAAAACAAAGTATGTTTATTGTGGTGTTTTGTGCTTGGCAGGTAAGCACTCAGGTTCTGTTGTTCTGCCTGCACTCCTGGCTGAGAGACATACTCGAAGGGAAGCACCATGTTATCTTCCCTTCAGAAGGTGGAGCCCCAATCTGTTGTTAAAGTTTAGGAATTCTCTCTATATTCTGGATATTAATGCCTTACCTGATGTAGGATTTGCAAATATTTTCTCCCGCTCTGTGGTTGGTACTTGTGCCTTACTACGCCCAGAAATTTTTAACTGGTATGAAGTCCATTTTGTCTGCTTTTTGCCTTTGTTGCCTGTATATCAGTACAACATGTTTTATATTGAAACAGAGTTTTTAGTTTTTACTTTTTTTTTTTTAAGATTTTATTAATTTGACAGAGAGAAACACAGCGAGAGAAGGAACATAAGCAGCGGGAGTGAGAGAGGGAGAAGCAGGCTTCCCGCCGAGCAGGGAGCCTGATGTGGGGCTCGATCCCGGGTCTCCGGGATCATGACCTGAGCCGAAGGCAGTTGCTTAACCAACTGAGCCACCCAGGTGCCCCAAGTTTTTAGTTTTTACTTTTAATCTATTTGTGCTGCAGTCTTTTCCATGTCAGTAAATGACCTAGCTGCTGAGACATGGAAAATGATTTTCGAGTCCTTCCTCTCCTTGTAATGAATACAAGGACTCTCCTTGTTTCTACCCCCAAGTATCTTTCAAATATTTCTCTTTATACCTCCAATGCTCTGTTCCTCCTCTATAGAAATACAGTTAATTTTTATATCTTGATCTTGCGTCCAGCAACCAAGCCAATCCTCCTTATTAGTCTAGAAACTTTTTTTATTACATCATTTTATTTTTTCAGTGTTCCAAGATTCATTGTTTATGCCCCACACCCAGTGCTCCATGCAATACTTGCCCTCAGTACCCACCACCAGGCTCTCCCATCCCCCTCCCCTCTCCCCTCCACGACCCTCAGTTTGTTTCTGAGTCCAGTCTCAGGTTTCATCTCCCTCCCCGATTTACCCACTTCCCATTTCCTTTCCTTCTCCTCCTGTCCTCTATATTACCCCTTATGCACCACAAGTAAGTGAAACTTGTGATACTTGATTTTGTCTGCTTGGCTCATTTCTCTCGGCATAATCTCCTCTAATCCGGTCCACGTTACTACAGAAGTTGGGTATTCATCCTTTCTGATGGAGGCGTAGTATTCCAATGTATATGCGGACCATGTCTTCTTTATCCATTCATCTGTTAAGAGCACCTTAGCTCCTTCCACAGTTTGGCGATTGTGGCCATTGCTGCAATGAACATTGGGGTACATATGGCCCTTCTTTTCACTACATCTGTATCTTTGGGGTAAATGCCCAGTAGTGCAATTGCAAGGCCATATTTAACTTTTTTTAAAAAAAAATAGATTTTGGGGGGTTTTTCTATGAAGACAGTCATGTCTTCTGAGAACAAGCAGTTTTATTTTCTCTTATCTAGTCTGTATGCTTCTTACTTCTTTTTTTCTTGCCCAACTGTATTGGCCACAACTTCTAGTGTGATGCTGAATGCAGATGGGAAGAGCAGACATCTTTGCTTTATCCTCAGTCCTAGGGAAGCATTCAGTCTTTCACCATGAAGCATCACATTAGCTACAGGGTTTTTGTGGATGTACTTTATCTGGTTAAGGACGTTTACTTAGATTTTATCCGACAATGTTTTTTTTAATTTTATTTTATTAACATATTATGTATTATTTGCTTCAGGGGTACAGGTCTGTGATTCATCATTCTTACACAATCCATAGCACTCACCATAGCACATCCCCTCCCCAGGGCCCATCACTGAGCCACCCCATCCCTCCCACCCTCCTCCACTCCAGCAACCCTCAGTTTGTTTCCCGAGATTAAGAGTCTCTTACGGTTTATCTCCCTCCCCCGTCCCATTTTGTTTCATTTTTTCCCTCCCTTCCCCCCAGAAGCCCCCGCCCTGCCTCTGACAATGTATTTTAAGGCTGTTCTCAAAACAAGAAGACAACCATCTCTGCCTTAATGAGTATTGACAGTAATAGGTTACACATTCCATGGTACCCCATCTTATTAAAAATTCAAAATTAATGAATGATCTAAATAACTATTTTGTAATTATCTCTATAGTGTTTATTAGCTCCTGGTTTTATTTCAAACTCCTCGCATGTTAAATTTTTTTAAAAAAATCTGTTTCGAACATGTCACAGCTTTCCACACTGCCCCATCAGTCCCATCCAGAGTTCTTCTCATCAGTCAACAAATGCGTGTCAACAGTGGGGTCCATGTTCTCTCAGCACCCACTTTTCCACAGATGCTCCTCCTCCACCTTGGAGACCCACCCAGAGCAATCCGTTCCCTCTCATCTTTTTGTTTATTATTTATAGTTAACATGCAATGTTATATTAGTTTCAGGCATACAGTATAGTGATTGAACAGTTCTCTGCATTTCTCAGTACTCATCACAATAAGTGTGTTCACATTCCCTTTATCTGTTTCATCCTTTTCCCCACCAACCTCCCCGTAGCAACTACCAGTTCTCTGTATTTAAGAGTCTGGTTTTTTACATGTCTCTTTTTTTGTTTGTTCACTTATTTTCTTAAATTCCACATACGAGTGAAATCATATGGTATATGTCTTTCATTGACTGGCTTAATTCACTTAGCATAATACCCTCTAGGCCCACCCATGTTGTTGCAAATGCCAATATTTCATTCTTTTTTTATAGCTGAGTTGTTTTCCTCTGTGTGTGTGTGTGTGTGTGTGTGTGTGTGTGTGTGTACCACATTTTCTTTATCCATTCATCAGTCAGTGGACACTTGGGTTGCTTTCATATCTTGGCTATTATAAATAATGCCACAGTACAGCTAGGGGTGCATGTATCTTTTTGGATTACTGTTTTCTTTGGATAAATTCCCAGTAGTGGAATTATTAGATGGTGTGGTATTTCTATTTCTAATGTTCTGAGAAACCTCCATACTGTTTTCCATGGTGTCTGTACCATTTGCCTTCCCATCAACAGTGTAGGAGAGTTTCTTTTTCTACATATCCTCACCAATACTTGTTACTGCTTGTCTTTTTTATTTTAGCCATTCTGACAGGTATAAAGTGGTAGTCCATTGTGGTTTTGATTTGCATTTCCCTAATGAGTGATGCTGAGCATCTTTTCATGTATTTGTTGGCCATCTGGCTGTCTTCTTTGGAGAATGTCTGTTCAGGTCCTCTGCCCATTTTGAATTGGATTTGGGGTGGGGGCTGGTGTTGTATAAATTGTTTATATAATTTGGATCTTAATCCCTTATCAGATATATCATTTGCAAATATCTTCTCCCTTTCTGTAGATCACCTTTTTTTTTAATTGTATGATCTCGCTTATATGTGGAATCTTTTTTTTAAAATCATTTTATTTTCAGTGTTCCAAGATTCATTGTTTATGCCCCACACCCAGTTCTCCATGCATGTAGATCACCTTTTCGTTTTGTTCATGGTTTCCTTCACTGTGCAAACAGTCTTTATTTTGATGTGGTCCCAATAGTTTAATTTTGCTCTCTGCGTCTCTTGCCTCAGGAGACATATCCAGAAAAATGTTTCTATGGCCAGTGTCAAATAAAACTACTGCTTGTGCTCTCTTCTAGGATTTTTTGGTTTCAGGTCTCACACTTAGGTCTTTAACCCATTTTGGATTTACTTTTTGTGTATCATGTAAGAAAGGGGTACATTCTCATTCTTTTACATGTAGCTATCCAGTTTTCCCAACACCATTTGTTGAAAAGACTGTCTTTTTCCCATTGTATATTCCTTCCTCCTTTGTCGTAGATTAATTGACCATAGAAGTGTGTGTTTATTTCCGTGTTTTCCATTCTTTTCCATTAATCTATGTATCTGTTTTGGGGTCAGTTCCATACTGTTTTAATTACTATAGCTCTGTAATATAACTTGAAGTCTGGGATTGTGGTGCCTCCAGCTTTGTTCTTTTTTCTCACAATTGCTTTGGCCATTCAGGGTGCTTTGTAGATCCATACAAAGTTTAGGATTATTTGTTCTAATTCTGTGAAATTCACAGAAACAAATGGGAAGATAATCCGTGCTCATGGATTGGAAGAGCCAATATTGTTAACACGTCCACACTACTCAAAGCAATGTACAGATTAAATGCAATCCCTATCAAAATGCCAACCTTTTTCACAGACCTAGGAGTATAATCCTAAATTTTTAATGTATTCACCTTCTCTCTTAGTCATTTTTTGCAGGGTTTCTTCCTTCACCAAAGTCTCTTCTCTTCTTTCCCCGCCTCTCTTTCGGTCCTTCCTGTGAAGTGCAGAGCCCCACTCGATCCATAAGAAACTCATGGAGACTCCATATCCTTGGCCAAGTCAACATTTTTTCTATTCCTGGTGCTGGTTAGGTTTGGCGTTGGCCTTTGCTCTGACATAATAGCTTCTTTAGGAGGATGTACAATGAGCTATGCTAATAATACTAGGGATTATTGATATTCTGACCTTAAAGAAATTCTGAGCTACACACAATGAGAATGTGTTGAAAATAATGCAGATGTTTTCCTTTAACTTGGCTTTTTGTAATCAAGAAGTTACTCCTTCACTTTTAAATTCTTACCTAAAAGTTATTTATATCCCTAGGGAATGTTTTCTTTCCTTCAGAAATGATGTATTGATTGCTATGTGCACACTGTGAGTCACCAGTCAAAAAGGGAGAATTTAGTACATTTGGGGGTGGGGGTAGAGGGAAGACAGCTAACATTTTTGCATTCCTGTTCATACTGAACTCTGGAAATCATTATCTTGGCATGAATCCTGACAGTCGCCCTCTGAAGTATGGAGCCTATCATCCTTTTTTCACACATGATGAGACCAAGGCTCAGAGAAACCAAGTGACTCACATGGCCACATGGCTTGTAAGGGGCAAGAGGCAAGGACCAAATAAATCCAGGTGTCCTAGACTCCACCTCCTTCTCCACACCAGGCCTCCACCTGAGGGGTACAGAAAGTTCTGGAAAAGCCTCACAAGAGATGCTCATATTTGAGGGGATCCAGGGAAGATGGGTTTCATCTTTAATAGATTATTGGGGGATATTTGTGATTTCCTCTAAAGCAGGAGCCCTCTGAAGTTTGGAAACAAACATCCTATTACTGTGAGTAATTCACCGCTCTGCCCTATAGACTGCTTGTAGACAAGGTCTCCTTTCCAAGCTTGGAGTAGTCTTTCTTTTAAGATGCTTTTTTCTATATGGTCATTGGCTAATTGAACATTCTTTATGTCTGACTCAATCAGTATGTGAAGCATTGTGATGAAATGCCCTTTGAAAATCAAGAATGGGAGACACTGTGCACCCCACTGTGTTGTAAAATTCATGTCCTGTGGATCAGGATAGCTGAGAGAAGTAACCCAGGAGGCTAGGACCTTAGTTTGTGACCAGGACACTGGAATGAAAGCAGCAGTCTGAGCTGGAACAGTGAGTTCAAATCCTGACGCCCCCACTAGCTGTCACACCGAGTTAATATGAGTACAGCTCTTGGAACAAGTGCTGCCCATAGTAAGTGCCAGGTTAGTATTGGCTGTTCCCAAGTGGGTATGAATGGAAAGAAGGGAACATTAGTGGCAGCTTTGGGGTTTTTAGAACACTGGTTAAGGAGAGTAGTGACGAATTAACCTTGGTTTATGGAGTCCCTTTGAAATGGTTTATCATTTTTGAGGCCATAAAGGATTCGTCCTCCCTGTTTGTTGACATGGGAAAAGAACTGGCCAGTGGGGTCTTAGAGGGGACAATATAAGTCAATACAGATGCCCACAGTCTGGGTTCAGCTAAAGAAGCAGCAGCATCAGTCCACAGCCCCTTCAGACCAGAAGCGCCAGGGCTGTCCCACACCAGTGAGGAGGCAAACCCTGGAGGTGGGAAAATGCCCAGCAGCATCGAGGAAGGGGCTTCCTGGTTCCTCATGGCAGGCCAGGCCTGCCTCTCCCCTCAGGAGCTCTTCCTGTGCGGGTCAGCCAGCTGACACCTTCTCCAAGCCGATTCCACTCATCCGAGATACTGGGATCTCTTGGAAATGCAGCTGCCTGATTGGTCTCCCCCAAATCTTCTTTAAACCTTGGGATTCTGGGGCTAAAATCACCCCCCATTTTTTAAAATTTTATTTTATTTTTTCAGTGTTCCAAGATTCATTGTTTATGCCCCACACCCAGTGCTCCATGCAATACGTGCCTCAGTACCCACCACCAGGCTCTCTCATGCCCCCACCCCTTCCCCTTTTTAAACAAACAAACCCCAAGGAAACACTTTTTTTAAAAAATGGAAATAGTACATAAGCTTGGAAAAAGGAAGGATGGAACTTCTAAAATGTAGTATAAAGGGTTTTAAACTGAATGTGGAAGTTCCCCCCACCCCCACCCCGCTGTTTCCCAGATTTACCAGTTACAGCGCTCTTTGTGTGTTTGGAGAAGTTTTATTCACAGTATATGAATATCTGTAAGCCTTTTAAAAATTTACACGTGATTTTTTTTCCCTCCATGCCTTATGTTTTTAACTTAATATATTAATGATCTTTCTAGTGTATCAGTGTGGATCTACCTCTTTCTTTCCTATTTATTTATTTATTTAGTTATTTATTTATGATTTTTTTTTTTTATTTGACAGAGAAACACAGCCAGAGAGGGAACGCAAGCAGGGGGAGTGAGAGAGGGAGAAGCAGGCTTCCCGCTGAGCAGGGAGCCCGATGTGGGACTCGATCCCAGGTCTCCAGGATCATGACCTGAGCCGAAGGCAGTCACCTAACCAACTGAGCCACCCAGGCGCCCTCTTTCCTTTTTATTTTATTAGAATGAATTAAAAAGCTATTTCAGTGAGATAATGGGAATTCTGGCCTCTTATATAATACCACCGCTAAAAGTAAAATGCACACCAAACTTGGCATGATTACAAGGAGAAATGGATCAGTTCACCGTTACAGTAGAGACTTAACCAAGGCTCCCTGAAATGGACATGGATGAGTAGGCCACAAGCAAGGACAAATGACTTGGGAGACTTGAGTCACACCATAAACAGGTTTAACGGAGGGGGAGATAGGAGGAGCTCCATATTCAACATTTAGAGAATGCACATTCTCTACCAGCTCACACGGGACATTTAGAAGAACAGGCCCAGACTTGGCTGTAAAGGAGATCTTGCCACTGCTAATTTCCCATAGTTATAAGTTCTGAACCCGTTTTGTCTCTTGCCTCCATTTCTCTTCTGAGTCTAGTTTCTACCTGTTCCTGCTTCACGCCTGCCTATTTTATGACCATCTAGACCAAATTCCTGTCTGCGTTAGGTTTTCCTTCTTAACTGCAATTGCTTCGTTAAGACCTTTTTGCCTTTTTTAAAATTCATGATGGACACGCACTGTTAGGTATAATTTTCATGGCAAGGTTTTTCAGGTGAGTTTTCATCCTCTCTAGGGAAGTTGATCTGCTCTTCTCATCCTTTTTCCTTGTGCTCTCTGTGCATAACGTTGAGCATGTTCCACAGAACAAACGTGGCTACCTTGCATTCGTCAATAATGCTTCATTAGCATCTGAAACAGACAGTGTGTAGCCATCTTTTGCTGGATCAGTTATCTGACTCCCCAGCTGGGAGGAAAGGATTTGTGTCTCTGGCTCACAGCTTGCCCCAGTAATGAAATCAGTGCCTTAGACAAAGTCAGTACTCCGTAAGTATTTGTTGCATAAATTAGCACAGAGGAGCTCAAAAGGCAAAGCAAAAGAAAGACCAAAAAAACATCCAGAATTGAAGTGGTCATTTCAAATCCCATCCATTTAAGTTTTAATATGTTATCTCCATGCTGAATCCTGTGTGCCGGGTGTGGTGTGGTGTGGGGAGACACACGTAGTCTTAAGACATTGAGCCCTTGCCTTTTTCCACACTGTTTGTGGAATCATGAAGTACCTCTTCCCCTGTGTGGGCCGGGAGAGTGGGATTTAGCAAGACCCATGTGCCAGTTGATCCGGCCCTTCGGATTCTAAGAATTTCCCCCTAAGGGTGCTCACACAGTCTTCAAGGCCATAGCTGTGGTAAGAATAACTATAAATAGCAGTTGATTTGGGACTGATGTTCAAAGCTGGGTCCACACACGACAGGGATACCTATGATGGCCCGTTGAGATGGGACAGAAAAGCTGCCACTATATTTATTCATTTTTCATCTGAATAAAAGAAATAAAGCCTCACTGACCTTTAATATTGGAATCACTCCATATCATCACTCAGTCAGCAACTCTGGGTCAGATGGCCACTGCGACTCTGAATTTCCAGGGCATCCCGAGGGAAGAGCGGCAGATAGACGCTCCCCCGAAGTTACTCATTTGCTTTTCAGCTGCTGTTTCAGTTTCCACGCGCGGGGTGAGTGTGCTTCTGTACTGTACTCTCTTACCTTGTGTTGGTGAGCACATGGGTGACCCCAGCCGTCTCAGCCGTGGCCCTCCTTTTTGCAGGGATGCCCTGGCGGAAGGAGCAGACCGCCGACCTGCAGCGAGTACTGGCGCGCGTGCGCAGTGACATCCCGCTCGTGCTGGTCAGCGGCAACCACGACGTGGGCAACAGCCCCACGCCCGAGACTGTGGCAGAGTTCCAGCGGACATGGGGGGACGACTATTTCAGCTTCTGGGTCGGCGGCGTCCTGTTCCTCGTCCTCAACTCTCAGCTGTGGTACGATGCCTCTCGATGCCCCGCCCTGAAGCAAGCGCAGGACCAGTGGCTGGACCAGCAGCTGAGCATCGCGAGCCGGCGCCAGTGCCAGCATGCCGTCGTCTTCCAGCACATCCCGCTGTTCCTCCGCAGCATCGACGAGGATGACGACTACTTCAACCTCACCAAGTCCGTGCGGAAGGAGGTGGCCGACAGGCTCATCAGAGCAGGTAGAGACCTGGGACCCCAGGGGCTGGCTGGGAGGGCTCCCTGGAGAGGAGGCTTCCAGATCGTTTTTCCCGCTCCTGCAGCCTGGCCAGGGAGCCCCCCCGCTGACAGTGTGACCTTGGGCAAGCTGAATAGCCCTTCTAGCCTCAGTGTACGTCTCTGTAAAGTGGGAGTAGCTGAAGGAGCTCTCGCATACAGTGGTCGTTAGGATTAAAGGAGGGGGGCCTGTAGATCATTACAGTAGCCCCTGGCCTACTAAGTAGTAAAGGTGGGCAGCTGCTGGCAGTTGAGGATGGGGTCCTGCAGGTTTGTCTTTACTGGGAGTAAAGTGGGTCTGACTGCAGGTGCACCGGTCCAGGTTAGGTGTTCTTGAAGAGCTAGGCTTTCCACCGGTGTTGGATGTAATCCTGGGAGGTCCTGGGACATGGCAGGTCCTGAGCCTCCTCCTTAGTTTTCCCAGGATGAGGACTGAATTCTCCTCCAGAACCAACAGGGAGAAATATGTATTTATTCTGGTTTAACCCACCATCAGTTACCAGCTAATGAGGTATTTGACACAAGTGTGTGCACACACATGCACACGATGGCAAACGGGTCCACACACCCTCCATCTCCTTTCCTGGCAGCACCTGTGGTGTTGCTCTCGGGAGGTATGGGTTGTTCTCAGCTGATTCCCTGCACAGCTAGTGACTTGGCAGGATTCCAGTGCTGACCACAGTGGTGTCTCTTGTTTTGGTTTTAATGTCTCCTTTCAGATCTTTCCAGTGTGCACTCCCTCAAATGCTTCTAACATTTAAATACATCAGTTTATTTGTTAGTAGGTAGGGAGAGGGAGGTGGTGGCCTGACCCGGTAGCAAGCATTCATTAAAAAAAAAGTCTTGACACTGTTCCTTTCATCTTTGAGTGTTAAATGTGTTCGCATTTACTTGTGAAATGTACAATAGGCCCTTCTGTATTTTTGAGACATTTTACAAAAAGCTTGCATAATTGGAGACATTTTCCAACTGTTCCATGGAGATGAAGTTGGAAAACTTTTATTGAGGTCTTTGAAATTTCATGCCATGCTTGAGTTGGTGCAGAAAACCATTTCGGTGACAAGGAAACGAAGTGTCGGGGTGGCATCAGCACCACTATGGAGAATGTTTTGTAACCGAGAATAATGCCAGAGAGAACATTTAATGCCAGTGAAATGATTCCTTTCATATCAAATGTTCAGTGATGCAAATGCCATCCCCGTGATTGCTCTTTGTTCTCGGTTCCCGCCCACCGTGTTCTTGAGCAGCACGTGGTCCTGGGTTTCCCACCGTCAGAGGAGCACATGCAGCCCACAGGCTCCCCCAGGTATGGGGAGACCTGTAGACAGGGATAAAGAGTGATCCCCACAGCGCTAACGGGGCAGCCCCTCGGGGGACGCCCGCTGCCCACCCACCAGGAACCTGGCCTTGTATTCAGGCCCACCGTCCTGCAGGCTCAGGAAGGGTTTGTCGGCACACCCAGAGCTGGTCTGGGTCTTGGAGGTGGGCTCAGGCCACAGATGGATCTGCACCACCAGTTTGCCAAGTGATGGGTTTAGAGCGAGACTGAAACCCTCCCCCCAGCCCAGCGGCAGAGTCTCTTCCCATGGGCAGAGCAACCTCAGAAGCCAAGTGTTGACTGGGACCTTGCTTGCTCAGCATGAAATGGAGCAGAGGAGCTAGGAGTCTCGTTCCGCTCTCAGTGGCATTGGGCTCTGGGATGCTGACGGAGCCATCTCCAGTAGGGCCTCCTTGCCCAGAATACCCTGATATTTCTAGTGCCTTTACCATCTCTCTGGACTGTCCGCTTGTTGAGGCCACCTTGTGGGTGTTAGCAGCAGCAGCTCCACAATGCCCCTGCCTTCTGGGGTCCCCTTACCCCCAGGATGAAGCCAGCGCCCCACTCTTTCCCTGGTCTCTGCCTCCTCCATTTCATCTAGGCTGGCTACTCAACTTCAGCACCTTCCATAGGAGGTGCCCACGGCCCCACCGGGGTTCTTCCTCAGCTCTCCTTGATTCCAGCGGACTTGTACATGTTGACTCCTCTCGGTCGCCCACTAGACTCGGCCTCTGGAGCGTGGGGATGGTGCTGTGGTCATCTGTGCATTCAGGACACGTGGTTCAGGTCTTCGCTCCTCATCAGCCCTCCATTGGTGTTTGTGGAGCAAGTGCAGGACTGACACGACCCGTGGATTTAGTTAGCATCCACTCTAATGCCAGGCACAGAGCAGGTGAGGTCCGTGCACTCACCAAGCTCCCAGGCAAAGCTTTACCAAGGTGCGTTCCAAGTGCCGAGCACACATCCCACAGCATTCAAGCCCCTTGTTCTTGGGTAAAGCCACTTGTGTGCCTCTGCCCTGATCCACATGTCGGCTTTCCAGGTTCACACAGCGGCCCATTTCTCTTTTCCCACATGGCCCCACGCTGTACCCACCATGCGCCTTCATGTACGAGAAGGCATCCTCTTTGCCCTGGTCTTGGGATCGTCACCCGAGCCTTCTTTCCCAGGCAGGAGCAGGGAGCTGGGTGCCCTTCCTGCTGTCACCTGTCAGCTTTAGGGGCTTATCAGGCCAGACCCTGTGCTCCGTGGCCTCTCAGACCGAGAACAAACCAAGGGCAACATCAGGAAGAGATCAGAGGCCAGATGTGGACCAGACCAGTGGCGGGCTGAGTGACCTATTGGGTGGGACGGCACAGCTATGTAGGCTCTCACGGGGAATGTTTGCTCATGAGACACAGTAACGCAGAAGATCGCTCAGGTTACAGAATGTAATTCTTGAGCTCATTTCAGAAAGCCCAAAGTTCAAGTGACATTTTGTAAAGTTCATTAATAAAGGACCATGATAAAATTGGGGTGATACTGCTGTTTCATGTTGCCTCCAGCTTTCCCTCCATAGCAATATTATTCCTAGTACTGTTCCAGTCTCATCTATCTCCTTGTGCTAAAATGCCAGTACTCAAAAATATGTCAAAAGCTCATCAGAATATCAGGGTAGCTTTTAATTATGATAATTGTGTTGTTATAAAATATCCTTTTAAAGAGCACATCCATCCACAAACCACTGTGGAGGTAAAACCCAGCTTCCTTCCTGCAAGCTTAATGAATAATTCTGAGTCATTGTGTGGGATGAATAAATGATTTAATAACGAGCATCAACAATCATCTCTCATTGTTGCATTAATTTTTCAAACAGGATGAGGTAAATGAGGAGGAGGGGTGTTGCCATACAAAAGGGCCACTCCGTGCTTGGGGATGCATTCTATGAATCGAAGCCTGTGAGCTTTCCCGGTCAGGTTTCCCTAGAAACAGATGCATTCTGTTTTCACTTGTGAAGCTCAGTGAGAAACCTTTTTTGTGTGCGACAAAGGCATCGTCAATAACCAGGGCGCATAAATAGTTATCGGGGCAGGGCAGGCGCACAGATACTCAGCCTTACCCCTTCTTGTCGCTCTTCCTTTGCTCTGCCCGAGGATAATCAATTTCATCACTTCCATGGAATGTAGAAATTGGTTTTCCCCTTAATTCACCTGATACCTAGAAGAGTTGCAAAGACAGATAGTAGATAATGAAATCGTGGCAGAACCCAGCCATTGTCTCTGTCCCTCATGCCTTTTTCAGCAAAAGGCTAATATGTGACCCAGTTAATATGGATTCCCATCTAAAAACTCAATCTAAAACAAAAAACAAAAGTCTGGCTCTTCAACTGATCCTGTCTCCCTTGATGTCTCGGTACCTTTTCCTTTTTCCAGTCTCAACACAGAGATGAGAACTGTGTAGTTGGGGGCCCAGAGCGAATTTGGCAATTACAGTAACTTCCAATAAGCTGATCTTTCCTGCAAAAAGTTAATGAGCAATTTCACAGAAATAGTTTCATCTCCAGTATTAATGCTTTAAAAAAAAAAAAAAAAAACTAGAGAAAAAGAGATCTTAGCCCATGGTTACGGTTTTAGAATGTCAAAGTTTAAAAGAACAAAAAGGTCAGGTTTCCAGGATCTACTTTATAGGAAAAATAAAGCATCAGATCCTACTCTAATGTATTACTGAGTTGTATTGTAATTATTTGTTTATATCCTGATCCCTCCAAGAAGTGGAGTCCCAGCTCCATTCGCCTCTGTGAGCCCAGCCCCTGGCCAAGACTGTCATGTGGTAGCCCCGTCAATAAAGAAATGTTGGTTAAGTGGAATGAATTTTATTTGGTTCACGTTCTTGTCAGCAGAACCATAGGTAATGTCCGTATCACCTGTGGATCAGTGTTTGCCCGCTGACTTTGAGACGGGAAACGTGTCACCTGGGGTGGCGGTCAGGGAACGTTTTCTGCAGTCCACCTGCTGGACATTTTGGGCTGTGGGCTCTGTAGCGACCACTGAGCTCTGCTTCTCTAGCGTGGAAGCAGTTGCAGACCTACATAGGCCCATGGGCACGGCTGCGTGCCCGCAGAACTCCATTTAGAAAAGCAGGCGTGGGCCAGCAGACCCTGCTTTGCCCGCCCTTGGCTTAGAGAAATCTTCCTGCTGCCACGTGATGCCCATGCCCTCCCCTGAGGCCCTGGCCACACGGTGTGTGTGTCTGGCGACCCCCCTGCAGCAGCTGCCCGACTCACCGACGGCTCTGCCCAGTGGAGGGCACGCCCCGGGGAGGCACGCTCTGTGGGATGCCCATGACACCGTGTGGGGGCTTGGGGTGGGAGGGGACATGGGGGCGCTTAAACTCTAACACTTAAAATCTCACACTAAAATCCATTTTCAGTGTGTGTTAGAAAAAACATGTAACCAGCTCTTCAAGTCAAAGAAAACTATTTGGTAAATGATAGTACTGGTAGCGTGCAGGTGAGGCCGAGCTTGTGGTGCAGGGGTGATGTGCGGGTGGCCAGGAGGGATGTGGCTCTGTCACACCCCAGGCAGCAGGCAGGCTGTGGCTTCACACAGACCTGGATTCACAGCCTTTGTTGCCACTGCCCCCTACCAAGTGACGTTGCATAAACTGCCAAACATCTTCTTGCCGTAGTGTTCTCACTTTCTGAGGGGGGCTTCTGGTCCCAACCTCATAGAGTTGGTGTGAGAAGCTGATCCAATGAGGCGGGGACGTCGTATGCGCTCCGTGCAGGGGTGGTGGCTGTTAGATGACCCTGCTGTTTGATCGTGAGCCCAGGGCTGGCAGGAGGGGCAAGGTCTTCTCGCAAGGGGGTGCATGAGAATCTCCAAGCAAGGAGAGGCATGTTTGCTAACAAGACTTTGTAAGTTGAGAAAGAAAGGTGTTAGCAACTTTTTTCATAATACATTCTACAGGAAGGGAAGCTAGACAGAACGTCTCTTAGCTCCTGGGATGTGCAGGAAGACAGACTGTGTCTCAAGGAGTCTGAGATTTTTCAGGGCGGAAAAGAAATACATGTTATTTTTAGTTTTATCAAAAGGGGGTACTAGCTTAAAAGGGGGGGAAGCGCTCAACTAGATGGAACATTCCTGTGGAATTTGGTGATAGAATTTGACTCTTCATTACTTTTTCTAAGGCACATGGCACACCAGTTAATGTGTTGGTGAACACACCTCTTAGGGTTTAATTTCAGTCAGGTTTTCTGAATCTAGCTGATGTGTCCGCAAGACAGTGATGGTCATCCTCTGATGCCCTCTGCTTGAAGATTTTTTTTATTTATTTGTTGAGAGAGAAAGAGTGAGTAAGCACGTTCAAGAAGAGGGAGGGACAGAGGGAGAGAGAGAGAGAGAGAATCTCAAGCAGACTCTGTGCTGAATGCAGAGCCTGATGTGGGGCTTGATCTCACAACTGTGAGAGCATGACCTGAGCCGAAATCAACGGAGCCACCCAGATGCCCCTGATGCCCTATTTAAAACGCATTTTAAAATACTATCTTAGTGGTTTTTTTAACCAACTCTCAAGCAAGACCTCATAAAGTAGCCTTCTTGAAGCATCCATAGACTTGAGATTTCTGGGAGCCTATATGCTTGAGGAATTTTACCCTCTTAGATTTACATCTGGTTCTGAATTCATGTTCCCAGGTTGGGTCTCTTTTCTATTTTGACCAGTCCACCATAAAACATCCTGCTGTAGCCATCTGATGTGTGTGCCTCATTCCCTACAGACACAGATAAAAGACCAACTGCCAAAGCTGCATCTGGCGGGAAGTGATGGATTACATTTCTCATTTCGGAGGTATCCTTAACAGTTGGGCTCATTAAAGTCGAAATCAAGTCCTGATTGTAAATATTTATAAACCGAGAATCTGGCGCATGTCAGTGTGTGCTGCCGGTTCCCAGAGTTAAGTCAACATTTATCTATTCATCACCGTGCTCAGGCCCTGGGCGAGGCACTGAGGGTAGGAACGAATGGAATGGACAGAGCCCCCCCCGCCCCCCCATCGTCGATACTGTGCTCAAACTGAGAATTACCAATCTTGTTGAAAACGCCCATTGCGACATTTCAAAAAGGCACAGTGCACAGGGAAACCGTGGTGACTGTTTAAGTTTACGAAATCAAAATATTATATCCTCTCTTTTTAGGTCATGTTTTAAAAATAGCAATTAGTGTCACTTTAAAATGAGCATTGGGATTCCTTTGTAAAGTTGAAATATCCCCCGCTTAGCTAAACACTCTTACTTCCTATACTAGTTCAAGTATTTTTAGTTACTGGACTAGCTTGCGTTTAGGAGGCCCTCGTCCCACTATGGCCAGCAAGATAAGTGAGAATCTAGAATACTGTTCTTTAAAATAAGCTAGAAATTGTATTAGTTTTGTAGTTCTTTTTTTTTTTTTTAATTTGACTTAACAAAAATGTTTGCATATGGACGATTCCCTTGGAAGCGAAAGAATGAGACCCCTTTGGGCAGGCCACCTAGTGCAGACGTGGTGCTTTGTGCCCCTCGGCAGAACGCCGAGGAGCCCGTGACCCTGTGTGCAACATGGCTGAGGGGACTAGCACACAGACGCGCTGTGGCTCTGAGTCCGTTCTAAATTTAACTTACACACATAGAGGAAAGCACTTCTTGCAGTTGTCTCTTTTCCGTGGGGCGCTCTTCTGTGCACCAGTGGGCGGCAGGGGAGGGGCTCCCTGCAGTAACGTTCGCCGGGTGGAAGGGGTCACGTCCAAGGGCAGGTGCGATGCCGCCTTTCCCACGAGCCCCCAGCCGGGCACCACACAGAGTGGCTTTTCTCCTGAAGAAGGGAAACGGTGAACAAGGTTTTTGAGAGCCATGGCTCCTGTTCCCGTGTTACTGCTCTTTGTCAGCACAGCCTCTGCACCAGCAACCCCGACGAGCGGCCTGGGGTCCCTTGTTGAGGTCACAGAGCTGGGGAGCCGGCGTGGTAATATCTCGGCTTCTGTGGAGGCTCTGATAAGATAAGCCAGTACCGTGACACGAGGTCTGGGTCCTGGGGAGTGCTCAGTAAGAACAGTGCCACTGTCGTTGTTAATCCTAAAAATATGGTGACCTAACGTTAAAGAAATGGACGTGTGAGGAACCTCTTTTCTGCTTTCTGCAAGTTCCTGCCTCTGACCCACGGCTGGGTGACTGGCGTATTGCCAGAGTTGGGACCCTCATCCTTCTGACCATGTTGTTTCTGCTCCTCCTCTGCCCACCACACTGGGGTCCCGTGTCCCTGAGCCAGCCCCACGACATGCCACCGGTCGGTGCTAGAAACAACGGGGTCACCAACCCCCTCCAGTATCAGTTTTACTGCCTGAGTCATTTAAAACACAATGAACATTACAGTCATGTAATAACAATGACCACTTATTAAATATTATAGTACAGTACTATTAGAGTAATAAACGGGACAGGTCCTCTTGCTCTGGTTTCATAGACGAGGAAGAGAGACGCATAGCTGGGAAGCAGCTGGGCCGGGCTCCCGTTCTCGGGCCCTGACCTCGTATCCATGCGGCTGTCAGGGTAATGAGTAGAATGCTCCTTGGGCACGTGTCTGGATCTGATGGCAAGATGCAGGCGGCCGGGTCAGCTTGGGTGGGGGTAGGTCTCACCTGCTCACCCACCCCGTCCGCCCTGCACCTGGCCTTCTGTGCAGGAGCTGGTCCACCTTAAAGGCTTAGAGCCACTGTGTCCGAGGGTTCTACAGAGTGAGGCTGCAGGGAGTGTCCCAAGGGTGAGGAAGGCCCCCTGGCCTCAGCCAGCAGCAGCCTTTCTTGCCGAGTGAGCTCCTCGGCTGGTCCTTGGATCTTGAGTGTGTAAACCACGCCTTCTGCAGACAGAGATGCTGTTGGAAAGCAGGGACATAGATTTAAGTCCAGAGCAGCTCTTACCCAAGGGTAATGGGCACCAGAATAAACTTACTTAAAACGTGGGGACTGTAGCTCTTAGCAAAGAGTGATGAAATAAAAAGAAAGGTTGGCTTGGGGCACCTGGATGGCTTAGTCGGTTAGGGGTATGACTCTGGATTTCAGCTCGGGGTCATGGGATTGAGTGCAGGCATGCTTGTGCGCGCATTCTCTCTCTATATCTCAAATAAATAAATCTTTAAAAAAATAATAAAGGTTGGGGCGCCTGGGTGGCTCAGTTGGTTAAGCGGCTGCCTTCGGCTCAGATCATGATCCTGGAGACCCGGGATCAAGTCCCACTTCGGGCTTCTTGCTCGGCGGGAAGCCTGCTTCTCCCTCTCTCAGTCCCTCTGCTTCTGTTCCCTCTCTGGCCGTGTTTCTCTCTGTCAAATAAATAAATAAAACCTTTTAAAAAAAATAATAAAGGTTGGTTTGAGACATTACCTTGCAAAAAGAGACAAATCACAGCAATCCATTTACATCAACTTGTATTTGATAAACCGTTGGTGGTCATAGCAAATGTGCACCAACTCTTCCAATGAATAAGGAATGAATCAAGTGTTAACTTGGTTTTCTTGGTCTAAGCAGTCTAAAGTAACTGTTCACACACATTGTGCGCTTGACAGCAGCATCACCAGTTTTCCTAAGGGTCTCCTGAATCTGTCAGTAATGGAATTATTGCCCTTCTCGGGAGCCCTCCTGTGTATACATCTGTGTGTTTCTTCTGCCAGTGCCTTCCGTGCTGATGACTTCCCCTTCTCCAATTCCAGCCGTTCCCCAAGTGTCCTTTCATTGGCTTTATGAAATCCCATGTCTTTAGCATAATCTGTGATTCGACACAAAGGTGCCTTTGCCGGGTTGTACAAGTTGGGTTTTGTTTTTTCTTTCATAGAGGGCTTTGTTTATAAACAATCTGTTTATTAACGTTTTCTTGTTATTAAAGAGTTCCTTCTTTTCATACAGCTGAGATCTTACCCTATGAGCATTTTAG
Source organism: Spilogale gracilis (assembly GCA_004023965.1). Taxonomy (NCBI): domain Eukaryota; kingdom Metazoa; phylum Chordata; class Mammalia; order Carnivora; family Mephitidae; genus Spilogale; species Spilogale gracilis. Next base: position 57,622 of record PITA01009467.1, on the reverse strand, counting down.
AAGCAGAAGATGATGTCATATATAGCATTATCATGTGTCGTGAAAAATGTTGCCTAGACCACTGATATTTTATACTATACATAGACATACCATGTTCATTGAACTCTTTTGCCATTATTGGACACTTAAGTCTTTTTGCTCTTTCTCTGTGTTAACAACTCCCGTCATGAACTTCTTCGTGCACAGACAGGTCCAAATCTTAAACTAAAAATGCTTGCTCATTATTTATTTATGAAACCCATGGCTTAAATAGATCTTTGTAAAACCAGATGTGCCCTCCAGTCATATTTCGCTGACGATGTTCAGCGTTCTGATTGGAAGACTTACTGGAACTCTTTGCCACTGGGGTCAGGTGCTTCGCCTGTTGTCACATTCATCTTTACGTGTAGTTTGGAAACTATAGGAACACCGAATAGTAAACATCAGTCCTACCCTCAAGAAACTCAGTGTAGGAGGAAAAGTCAGGGAAGCCACCAGAGAATTACAGTCAACATAGATGCCTTAGAGGGGACTTTATGGACATTTGTTTCTTATTTTTAAATTCCTCTCTCCATAATTCACATTTCCAGCTGTGCCAAGACTTGGCTTGCCACCTGTTTAATAGGGGCATTGCTTTTCCATAAGAATGTGAGAATTGTGTCATACCTGTTGCCATGGGTAGCTTCCATATTAGGGGCATTTCTTCCCTTCTTCCTATATCCTCTTTTTTTCTTCCTTCTTTTCATTCATAATCATCTTTACCTGATGGCTGCGTCTTCATGAACTCACTCCATCAGAAGTTTGGTTTGATGGGGGCACTCATTCCATCCAGTAGATGTCGGGGGTTTCCTGCTCTGTGCCAAGCCTGTATATCATTACAGAGACTGCTTTCAAAGGAAAGAAGTCTTTCCTGTACGATTGATCCATCAGTACACAGAAGCGCTGTGATCAGTTTCCCCATTTCCTTGCGTCCAATAGAGGTGAAGGAACAGGTGTCTTAACCTTGTCAAGGTCGCTAACCCTCTGGCCAAAGGTACCCACCCTCAAAGCTAGAGCCAATGCCTCTGGGATGGCAGGTGGTGGTCAGGGGGGACATGAACTATCACCGTATCAAAATCCTATAATTACAGTTTTTTCATCCTAAAAAACTGTTAAAACAGATCTTACAAGATGTCATCTGTGGGTGGTGGTAATAAAAGGAATCCCCACAATGACATCTAGGTTGGGGTCGGCAGACGGTTTCTGTAAATCTCCGGGTAGTATATATTATTAGGCTTTGCAGGCCAAGAGGCAAAGTTAAGCATGTAGGGTGCTTATATAAACCTACCTAGAGGCACGCAAAAGGCTTAGAAGCATTCTATAATTCTAATAGGAAAACAGATAGTGGACGGTAGTTTTCCAGCCCATGGTCCAGGTACTTAAGATCAATCATCATGGACACTTAGATTTAAGGATAATAGTTACAGAGCCATCAGTTCGTTTCAAAAAATTATGCCATTTGGCGTTTTCCACATTGAATCTTAAATGTGCAACGCTTGAAATCTAAGGGAAGAGGAGATACCCCTTCTTTGTTTTTGATGGACCACAGTTCGGGTCTGGGAACAGCACACTGTGCCTCCAGTGTGTGTTGTCTGCTCCTCACTCCCAGACTGCCTCTGCGTTGTCATTCAGACATGGCCTGAGGCATCCGAGCCACCTTGCCCCTCTTCGGCGCCCCTGCACTGCCTTGGGTCCATGCTTTGGTCTCATTGAATGCGTGATGCTTGGGAAAGCAATTTCACACACCAGAGAGGGATGTCGAGAAGGTCACTGACCAAATGTGCTCTAATGGAGTCCTGCCCTATCAAGGAACCATCCTGGGACCTGTTGGAGAGCAAGTGAAGAAGTCCATTATTTTGTAAGAGCTTCCAAAGCTAATTTAGGTAGTGTTTAAAAGTGGATTATTGGTCACTCCAAAAGGAGAGTTATTGTTCTCAAAAGCATAGGGTAGTATTAGTTCCTATTGACTATAACAGGAAACTCTATCCAGCTTGCCCAGCGCAGAGAATAAGGAAACTTATCATCTCCTGTCCTAGAAGCCGTGGCATGGTTCAGGGTCTCAGCCAGGCCAGCTCTGGGATCAGGATCTTGCTGTGATTCTGCTGGCTGCCCCCACCCTCCACTTGGGCCTTCTCTGATGGCTCCCATAGTCCTGGATTGGATGCTCAGAACTGATAGGTGGCTTTTTAAAAGAAAACCTTTCCCAGGACCCTGCAGCTACCCTTCCACAGTTCCATACCCAGACCTGGGCCGCCGACCTGCTCCCAGCCCGTAATGCTGGTGGCCTTAGGAGGAGGATTGCCACAGCTCCTCAGTCCTGGCTCTGGGGATGAAGCCCATGACCTCCCAGAGAAGGACATTTCCCAGAACAAAATAGGGATTTTTTTCAGCAAAGACAAAAAGGAAGGGCATGGCTATCAGAAGGCAGCCAGCATTGTCTCCTGCAGCCAAGAAGAAAGCACCCCACGATCACGCCTTATTTCAGAAACAGTGTGGAAAAGCACTGTGTTCCCATTCTGCACAGAGCCTGTGCTGGGGGATTACACACATCATCTCTGAAACTCATGGCAACTCTGTGAGATCTGTTATCAGCCCCTCTTTAAAGTCGAGGAAACGGATGTTCAGGGAGGTAGAGGAGCGTGTCATGTGGCGTTTAAGTAACAGACAAGATTCAGAATCAGTGCTCATTACTCTGTCTCTATCTTCCACCCTCTTGTTAGTAATAACCAGACCTTCATTGACAAGGGACGTGGTAATTCTTTTGTAGTATCAGAAAATACTGGAACTCTGCATTTCCTTAGATAATATTGACAGAATGGGGAGATCAGAGCTTCTCCTTCATGACACATACTAGCATGGATCTTATGAGTTTCCTCAAGTTTCATATACTCATTCACCGTCCATCTGTCCATCTGCCTGTCCATCAGCCATTTATAGAGCAGTAGTTCTCTTCATTTGGAGGCTGGATATCGAGTTAAATAGATTTGCTCTCTGCCCTCACAGACCAGTCAGGGACACCAAGCTGGGAAGCCAGAAACCTCAGGACAGAAGCAGAGGAATGTGCAAGAATCAGGAGGAAGGAGAACCCGCTTGGTTCAGCTGGGCCGGGGATGATTTCCTCCAGGAGAGGGGCAGGGTCTTGAAGGATGAATAAGAGTGAACCAGGCAGTTGCAGGCAGGGCGGGGAGCATTCAAGACACAGGGCAGAGGGTGAGCCAGAGCCAGCCTTGGAACTATTTGTAAGTAGAGCAGGACTTCGGTGGTTCGAGGGCAGGGAACAGGAGCCGGGTCAGGACCCTCAGGTGTTAAAGAAGCATGTAGAGGTCTTTATCAAGTTTTGCATTTTAGAGAAAACAACCTTGCTCAGTCTACCCAGGATGCATTTTCTCTTGTTCCTGCCTGGAACTTGGACACAGTGGCTGGAAGCCCTGCAGCCACCTTGTAGTCTTAAAGCCAAACCTACAGGCTGAGGATGGCAGAGGAGAAAGACAGAAGGAACCAGCGTTCTTGGTGAAATCCTCGAGCAAAAGTGTACCCACCCTGACCACCTGCCTCCCTGTCTTTATATGGGGTGGATAATTGTATCGTAGATCAGTACAAATGCACCTTATACATGTTCACGTCACTGACAGCTGACTGTCGTCCTGACACATCGGGGGTGGGGGCGGAAAGGAGGGCAGGAGGACGAGGAGAGCGGGCAGTCCCAGAGACTCTCCTGAGGGCAGAGAGCTAGAAAGACTGTGAGCAGTCTCTAGCAGAAAAGCATTGGAATGTGTGGCCTGCATCCCTGAGCTGGTGACCGGCCCACTGGCCCAGGGGAGCCCACAAGAGGAGCAGGCCCTGGGAGCGAAAGAAGTGAGTGAATCAGGAGGAGAAACTCGCAGCAGTCCAGGAACTCGGGCTGGGACATGGCTCGGAATTGTCACAGGTGGCGGGGCTGAAGTCAGGTGGAGGCGGTGGTCATCCTGCAGGAAGAAAGGGCCTGGACAGAGCCCACGGCAGACCACCGTCTCAGGGGCTCTTGGAAAAGCATGCTGTTGGGCACGTGCCGCCCTTCAGTCTGCCTCATGGCCATCTTTCTTTCTCCAATTCCTGAAATGGAAGCTGACTTCTCTAAGGTCCTCACATTTCAGTGGCAACAGCTCCCCTCCGAGACCTCCCTGGCCGTGCTCCAAGCTGGAGCACTCTTCCCCCAGCACGTTTTCGTTTCTGACCCCCTGCAGGACAGCTCTCTCCTTCCTGTGGCTTGCTGCCACCTCTGTCTACCTCCCTCGAGTATTTTTGGACGGATTTCCAGTTTGATACATGAACGTGCCGTCAGTCAAAACAATCTTTTTAATGAGCCTCTTGTCCTGACAGCTGTGTTTAAGATAGGGCATGGAAGCTGGGTAATGGAAATCTAGAAAATTGTCCATTCTGGACTGAAACCTTAATGTGTGCCCTACGCTGCATCTCACACACAAGCCTGCCATCTTCTGTAAAAAAAAAAAAATAAAGAGGAAATTATGAATAGCAAAAAAAGATGTAATTTGTGCAAATGAAAAAAAGGAGATCTTCTGATCAGATACTTAGAGAAGGCTGAGAGGAAGGTCTAATTATTGAGCGCGCCCGAGTGCGTCATGTGCAGCTTCCTGCCACACAACGTTGGCCGTGGCTCTCGAGTGTCCCTTGACCTTCAAAACGACCCTGGGGTGATCAAGATTAGTCCTTCCTTCCACACGGGGATACTGAGGCTCAGGGAGGTTGATGGACATGCTGCGCCCACACAGCTTGGTAGTAGCCAGCTGCGGTTCAAGCCCGCACTCCCCTAGCCCTTACCCGAAGCTGCTGCTGCTTTTTTGGCAACCACATGTTACTCCAAATAAGACACAGCCCACCTCTTGCATATTTCACAGAGGTTTTGAATTTCTGCGTCGTCAGGAAGGGCAAAAATTAAAACTTTGAGCATACATAGCCTTTCCTGTAGATAAATAAGAAGTAAGTCTGAATTCTGTAGAAGCATAAGTAATTCTTGAGCCCAAGGCGGGATATGGGGCTCCACTGCAGCCATCCTCCCCCTGCCCGGCTTTGGCACCTGCAGGCCTCAGAGAGGAATGATTTCCGAGCCGCACTGCTCTGTGCCCTGGATCGTCCAAACTCAGGTGTTCCCAAAGGCAGAGGAGGCTCATGTCCTATAGGCATATAAGGGGGTCCAGCAGGTGCAAGTGGAAACATGATGTTATAAACAGGACCTGGGCCCCTCTCGACTCCACCCAGTGTTGGCACAGGTGTCTGACCGGCCGCTTTCTCCCTGTCTGCTCTTCTTTGGGGCTTTGGTGGCAGAACCACTTCCAACCTGATTAAGCTGAAAACGCCCGGCCCTTGGTGCTCTCTGGGCCGCTTCTCTGCCATCGAGAATTACAGTTCCATTCCCCTCTCTCACCTTCTTGTAGTTTCAATTAAGAGGAGCCTTGAACAGAAATGATACAATTTTTGTTGAGGCAAGAAAAGTGTAATTTCTTGAGGGGAGGAATTTAAAAAAAAAAAGAAAGAAAAAAAAAATCTCTTGTGGTTATACAGTATGAAGGAGTTGGCCTTGGGTGAAGGTCAGTTCAACAACCAGGCCATTCTTACCCAATCCAAAAAGCAAGAGAGAGAGAGATAAGAAAATAAAGAATCCCAAGAGAAGGCCGTGGATCCTGAGACAGGCCAGATGTTTCACGTCATGTGAACCAGACATCTGGGCAAACGCTGAAGGTAACCAGATGTTTGCGAGCTCTGTAGGGCTCCCAGGAGAGGGCGAGGCACGAAGCCAGGCTTCTGGCAGCGCCCCAGTGACGCGGTGATGAGGTCCTCACTAACCCTCTGGGGCCGCTCATCCCATCAGCAGGCTGGGTCCCAGCACCTGCCAGAGACAGTGCAGCCCTACCCCCAGGTCAGGTGCTTGTACACCTGGGAGTCTCTTGCTGAATAAACGGATACAGGTGGGCTTCTCCCCTGGGACTGGCCAGAGTGGCTGGGCCATGGGACTCCTTCCTCCCTGCAGTGGTTGGCTCCCAGGTCCCCGGAGTTCTTTGAGAAGCTCTGTTCACTCTGAGTTTCTCCATGTACCTGAGCAGTGTGCAGAGCTGAAAGGTGCTGAACCCACCTGACCTCCCAGTTTAGTGATCATCTGACAGCCTAGATTTTGACATACTGGAAATACAGTTTTTCAGGTGTTTCTGAGACAGAGCTGTATGTCCCGAGTGGAACAATGAAAAGATACAGTGTTGGGTGAATAAAAGCAAGTCTCACATCCATAGATCGCATACCCTGTATTTGAAATTGTGTGTATTTGTATATACATGCGTTGGTCTCGACCAGTATCTAATACCTGTTATCAGTATAGACAATTCAGAATATCTGGGTAACAGCCACGGAACTAAAACGGGAACAGAAAATTCAAGAGATCTTCCTGCCCCTCCTTTTTTTTTTTGTAATCTGTATTTTTATATCTGATTTTATTTTAGCTAGCATGCACTGCTTTTCTTTCTTCTGAAACAAAAATAGTTTATTCAGAAATATTTCAAAGCTTACAGAAAAGTCGCAAGTAAAAACAACACCTATATTCATTTCACCCAGATTTATCCAGTGTTTTACCCCAGTTGCTTTAATTTTTTTTAATATTTGTGAGCAATATAGCAAATGTATGTATATTTTTTCTGATCTGTTTGAGGGTAAGCTGCATGCATCATGTGTGTTTGTTTTATGATCCCTTCTTACACAAAGGGAGCTACTGTTGTATGCTTTTTGCACTCCATTCACATAATTTTTCTTGGCTGTCATTCGTATCAGTTCATGGAGCTTTGCCTCACTGCTTTGCAGCTGTGCTGTGTGTCACCGGCACCTGTTCAGCCGCCCTCCTAAGGCACGGGTTACTTTGGAAGGCAGAAACACACAGATTAAGAGTGGAAAGGAGACTTTAAAACCACCGAAAAGAGGAAAAGAGCATGCTGCAGCTCTTAATAGCAAATCTTTGTTATTTGTAAAGTGGGTGGGGCTGTGGGAGAAGGCTAGGGCCAGGAACTCACAGAGAGAGAGAGTAATAGAGGTGTCGGGAGGTCCTGCTGACCTCCTTAGGACACGGAGGGGCAGCTCCCTGGAGCAGGGAAGTGAGGACACAGGACAAGGCCAGGAACAGAGCTAGTAAGCAAGGATATGTGCTCAGGATTTCAGCTCCAGTCGGAGCTCCATGGCACGAATCACATCGCAGAGGTGGACCCCACCCCAGTCTTGAGGCAGGGGGTCCACATCCTCCAATCCCCACATACAGTAATCCACCTTAGGGGTATGGAAAAATTAAAAATAATGCACACAGTGAGGCTTGTTTACAGTGTCTGGCCCACAGCAGATCTTCAGAAAATGATAGCTATGCCTGTTGTGGTCATTATTCCCTTTCTTTCCCTCCCCCACTGCACCATAACAGCCTTATTGGCACACCATTACCATCAACATACCATACAATTCCCTTATTTAAAGTGTCCACTTCAGCAGTTTTCAGTCTATTCACAGAGTTGTGCGTTCACCACCACGGCCCATTTTAGAACATGAGCATGCCGCTATAAAGAAACTCGGCATCGTTCTGCAGCCCCTCCCCGGTTCCTCCCTCCCTGCCCTAGAAATCTACTTTCTGTCGCCGTAGATGTGCCTGTCTCTTCCAGATATCTCACAGACTATGAGACCTCTGCCCCATGGGCTTGGTGCTGACCTTTTGCACTCTAGTGTTCTTCATTCATTGGCCGTGCCCCCCACCACGGTGTTGATTCAGTTATTAGATCTCAGGAGCTGCATGGCTTTGAGCAGTTAGCAGTGAATTTCCGGATAAACGTGTGTTGTTCTGGACAGTCTCCCTTTTAATCTTTGAAACGCTCTGCCTTGGAAGATCACCAGGGAATGAAATCTCAGTGACCAAACTCTCACACCGTTGGTGGGAATTCAAGTTGCATTCTTTCCTTAAGGATAAATGTCTAAACTATGGGAATATGGAAGACTAAAGTTTTCCCCTGAGATCAGGAATAAGGAAAGCTTATCTGTTTTCAGCAGTCTATATTAAGAGGTATATTAGAGGTTCCAGTCATTACAAAGACCAAGAAAAAGCATGGCAATCAGAAAAGAAGAAACAAAACTGTCCCTTTTTGCTGACGATGTGATTATTTACTTAGAGAATCCAAGGAATCCACAAAACAATTACTAGCATAAATGAATTTAGCAAGGTCTCAAGAGTATCAGGTTAAGAGACACAAGTCAAATGTATTTTTATATACCACCAATAAATGTGTCAAATGAAATTATAAAAATAAATCAATTTACAATAGGAACAAAAAACAAAATACCGAGGACTCACAAAGGACATGTAAGGCTTCTGCCCTAAAAACTGTAAAACATTATTGACATTAATTAAAGAAGAAGAACTAAGTAAATGGAAAGATAGACCGTGTTCATGGATTGGAAGACTGTTAATATGGCATTTCCCCCAAATTGATCTATAGATTCAACATAATCCCAAACAAAATTCCTGTAGTTTTATTTTGGGTAGAATCTGCGGGCTGATTATAAAATTTCTGTGGAAATGCAAGTTACCTAATAGCAAAATGATTTCAAAAAAGGAGAACAAAGTCCAAAGACATACCATACCCGATTGCACAACTAACTGTAAACCTACGGTGATCAAAGCTGACCTTTGGTATTAAAAGATAAACAGATTGATGGAACAGAAAGTTGAGTTTAGAAATAAACCCAAGCGCATATGGTTAATCATTTTTCATCACATGTGCTGAGGAATTCTGGAAATAACCTCAGGGCCCATCAGTAGCTGAATGGGTAAACAAATTACAGGATATCCATTCAACGAACTATTACTTAGCAATAAAAAGGATGAACTTTTGATACATAGAGTAATAAAGGAATCTTTCAAAATCATGCCTTCGTGATCCTTTCATGAAATATTTCAAAATCTCTCAAAATCATGCTACATCAAAGAAGGCAGACCAAAAAGGAGCACGTACTATATGATTCTATTCTATGAAATCCCTATCAATCTATAAGAAACAGAAATCAGCTCAGACATTGCCTGGGCAAGGATGGAGGGAGGGAATGTCTCCCAAGGAGCATGAGGAGACTTTTGGGAACGGTGGGATATGTTTAGGATCTTGATCATGGTGATGGTTTCCAAGTGTGTGCATGTGTTAAAATTGATAAATATATGAAGTTTATGGTTCTTTAGTTATACTTGACGCTGTACCAAAAAAGTGGAGGCATTCTTTGACCCAGCAGTTCAGCTTCCTTTTATAATGTGGAAAAAGTGTTGATCCTAGAGTTACCTTCTTAGTTTGTTTCTCCGTGTGGTGTGGTTATTTTTGTCTGCAGAAGGGCCTTGTGTTTGTCATAGGATATTAATAATTCAGTGCTTTTGTTAAAGAAATATTCAGTGATTTAATAATTGATATTAATGGTTTTCATTCATTAGGAGCCTACTGTGTGCCAGGGACTGTGTAGCTGTTTCTCAAAGCAGTAGCCTTGCAGGGTAGCTATGATTATGTCCATTTTTCAGATAGTGAAACCATGGCCATTCAGTTAAAAAGAGCCAGTGCTGGGATTGGATTTCCAGTCTTTTCTGCCCCACTCCAGAATGGCGCTGATGAGTATAGTAGCCACATGTGGCTGGTCCACACTGAGGTGGGCTCTTACGTATATAAAATACACACTGGATTTTCCAGATTTGGTATGAAAATAATGTAAAATTGGTAATATTTTGTATATTGATAATATGTTGAAGTAATATTTTATAAAGTGGGTTAAAACACGTAACTAAAATTAATTCCACTTGTTACTGTTTACTTTTTAGAAGGCAGCAACTAGGAAATTTAAAATTACACAAGACGCTCACATTATGTTTCTCTTGAGTAGGACCACTTCAGAGCCTTGTCTACTTCACGCTGTCTTTATAAAGGACAACTGAATGTTAATTCAGCAACACAGATTTATATTTATTGAGTGTAAACTTTACGGTGGTTGTATTTTATAATTTCTATTATTGGTACATGCACTAACTTTATAAGCCCAGTAGACATTTAATTTCAAGCAAAAACTGTCAGCACACAATTTTTTAATGTTTTAGATCTGAGTTACTTTTTTAGATGGAAGGATGTGGACACTCTTAATTTCAAGTAAATATAGAAGTCTCTTTCTGACCATTAGTACAAATGCTTTGAATTATTTTATAGCTGAATAATTGTTTATAGAATGATTGTGTGTTCATCAAAGCATTGTTCTCTGTTGGGCAAGTGTTCTTGTCTCCCCTGGTCAGAATGGCATCCATAGTTTTACAGACTACAAATTACTATTTTCTTTGTTGTTTTCTTTACTTGTGAAAAGTATAGAGAGAAACTCCTAATTTTTGAAGAATTGAGAAATTGTGGCTGAATTTTGAGCACCCAAATGTATTTTTAAGATGGTATTTTTTTTCTGCAATTCCTGGGGGTGGCCCTCCTCTCTTTTTTGTTAATAAAGTTTTATTGGAGCATAACCATGCCTACATATTTACATAACTGTGAATGATGGCTGCTTTCAAGCTGTGAAGGAAGGTAGAGTTTTAGTAGTTCCACAGAGATTGCATGGCCTTAAAATACTTACTTTCTGACCCCTTACAGAAAATGTTTATAGACCCTAGACCCTCAATTAGGTTACAAGCCAACCTCGAAAGAAGTTTCATGAAAATGTCTTGAAGATCCCATCTAAGTTAATGGGAATTTGGGCATGGGAAGGCTTGAATTCATGAAAGGCTGAAACTGGCAGTGCTGGGATGCTTCCATGCCACCACCACGAGGAGGAGGAGGATGCAGGCTTGAGCCTGGCCCCTCACTTGTCTCCATTCCAGCTGTTGATCAGTCTGCCCCCCCCTGCCCTCCAGTTGAGTCGATGCTGATCTGGAATCCTGGTACCACCATGCACTCCACTGGAAAACTTGCAGAAGAATTTCTCCCACGTCGCGCATCTGTTGATTCAAAAGCACAGAGAAGGACCGAGGGGTGCCCATGGGTGGTGGTGGGTCATGAGTCAGCAGGAGCTGTGTGGTGTTTACTTACCCTGCCTCCTTGACACCCCGGACTCCTGTTCTTCATTTATGTGGCCTGTCTCTCCTAGGTTTTCACTTTTCCTCCACTGGGCAGGGGTCTGGGTAAGAGTGCTGACTCAGGGTCCAGACCCCCAGGCTCTGATCACAGCCCTGCCAGGGACGGACTGAGCAGGGCAAACATAGAATGTGTCTACGTCTGTTTTCCTCATCTGCCAAACTGGGGTAATAACTGTGCCTTCTTCATATGGAAGTTGAAGGGCTCATACGATTTAAAAACACGGGAAGTGCTCTTCTTCGAACAATGTTCGATAGTGAGGCCTCCATAAATATCACTTATTACCCCAAGAATCACTCTCCTACTTCCAAGTCTCAGGGCAGATGTGAACAGAGAACAGGCAGAAGCGGAGGGTGTCACTCAGGTCAGAGCCGCCCCCTCCAGGAAGCCTTCTTACTGGGCCTGCGGTGTTGTGATCCTTGGCCCTTCCTCTCTCTAAGGTAATGAAGAGAGAGCAGCTGCTTCTGCATCAGCCTGACCCAGGTGGATTTGTCTGTGGCAACCAGTTCAAAACCCTAACCCAGCGGTGAAGAACCTCTTACTTAATGAGTCACATGGGCTGTACCCCAATTTTGGGCTAGCTGTCTCAGGGCCTGCCTCTCAGCCACCTGCCTATGAAATTCTTTACCTGCGGCCTGGATTATTTGTACCTGTTTTCTCTCCATTCAGACCATATTTTTTTTTTTTTTAATTTTAATGAGTCACTTTTTTTTCCTTCCCACTTGAGGCAGAATAAATTGAGCGACTCTTTGATTTACCACACAGTTTTCACTGTCCCAGTTGCCAATGTCAAGATGCATACCATTTCCATAAATTGTATACTCAGGATAAAAACAAGAGCGGTCCAATTCAAATTTGTGTGCCCTCTCCAGGCTTAAGTAACACTGACGCATTAAGGAAGCCAGTTCTTAATATTGAAATTGCACTGAGGTACATCCCGATTTCCTGATTGATTTGAAGCAAGCTTCCAGTATTAGAATATTAAATTATATGGAGATTGCATTGCCATCCTCTGATTGATTTGAAATGAATTTGAATCCAGACAGCCCCAAAATAGCTTTTATAGCGTCTTTATGACTTGATAGCACGGAGAAATAAATACAAAGCTCACGCCACAGAAGCTGTCCTCTGTTGATGCGCATGGGCTGCCTTTGGCTTGGGAATTCTTCTGGGGGTAATTTAAGAAGATGCTTGTCATCTCCTTACAGCAGTTCATAATTCAGAAACAATCTATACGTAATACTCAATTAAGGAATCGTAGAGGCATGTCGGCCCCAGATGACTAATGAACAGCCAGAATGGAAATTCTGCACAACTCTTGAAAACACCGCTAAAATCAATCCCCCGTCAGGGAAACCATGATTTATTAATGCATTCCTTACCTGCATTGAGTCGCAAATCAATGCATCCCCATCAGAAACTAATACAAAGCAGAGCTGGGTCCTCCTGGCCTGTCGGCATAAAAGGGGCAACATTGTACCTTGGGCAGAGACTGTGCATCGCTGGGCCCTCGTGTGATGTCTGTGTCCTCCCCCAGCAGTTGGCTGTGGGCCCTGCCGGGAGGGAGCCCCGAGGGTTGATGAGCGCCTGCTGATGACCGGTTCCGTGCTCTCCTTCAGACCTCTCTGCCATCTGGGAGATAGGTTTTAATCATTATTCATCTCACAAGGGAGCAAGTGGAGGCCCACAGAGGCCAGCGGCAGGCCTGAGGCCCCCAAAAGGACAGAGCCGGAGTCTGCAGGCCGGATTGGCACTTGGTGAGTTTTCCAGATGTGTAACTTTGTTTCTTCTCCCGACCTCGGTTTTCTTATCTGTAAAATGGAGGTGATTCAAGTCTCCATTGGGAGGATTCAGCGAGATGATGCTTGGAAAGTCCCTGGCATCCTGCCGCTGTCCTCCTTCCAAGCCATCGCCATTTGCCTCTGCCTCAGTACTGCCCGCACTCCAGGGAGGACTTGGAGAACATAGTCGGGGTCTAGGACTGCTGGACTTCCCAGGAGATGGGGAATAGAAACTCCCTCCGTCAGCTGCCAGATTGCTTCTGGCTCTGGTTCCGCCTGGGAAGAGGCTCCTTCACAACTCTCCTTAAGTCTCATCCCTTGGGTTTAGGTTTTCACTGGGCCAGCCAGGAAGAGCCCTGAGCCCTGAACTCCACACTAGAACCCGACAGAATGGAGAGTTATTCGTACCCTTCTGCATTTGACTGTCCCTTTGTACACTTACTCCATGGCCGTTCCACAGTGTCTTACTCGGGACTCCAGGATGTGAAGTTCCTGATTGTAATGGTGGGGGCGAGGCGGCTCTCTTGCCAGAGGAGAGGACATTCTGAACACAGTGGCCCTGCTCTCTTTCATCTTTCTTGCTAGTCCTCTTAGGTATGCTTGCTAACTCCACAATCCCCATTTGGTCACACTTGCTGTGACTTGGGACTTTAACAATAAATGGTGCGCCCTGAGGGGTTTGCGGCAGGAACATGGGCAGCACGCACACTGGGGACCAGTGCAGCTGTCCGGGCTCCGCTGAGGTCCGCTGGTAAAGTTCTGCAGGTCACTTTGAACAGCCCCATTAATGCTCCTGTCTCTGTGGACGCCAATAAATACGGTGTGAAACTTGAACATAAATGAGTTTTTACAGCTAATTATGGCTAATGCGAGCCATTTTCAGAATTGCCAGACATTTCTTCCAGAATATTCGTTTTCACTGTGAATTAGACATAAAGAGGCAAATTCCATGCACATAATCTAGTACACAACAAAACAGTAACAACACTAAGTGGCTTCTGTCTGGCCACGAGGACGTCCCCGAGGCCCGTCTAACGGCATAGGCTCCCTCCTGACAGCACAGGCCATGAAGCTCTGAAACCCCAGGAAGGCCGTGGAGGAAGCAGTCACTTCCATGGTCATCTGGTCTGTGTGGTCAGGACTGTTCAGTTCTCCAGCTGTCGCGAGGACGCTCCGGGGGCCCAACCTGGGGCTTCAGCTGCAAGCTTCTGACACACACACCTTGGACCCTGGTGCGGTGACACCTCCGTTCCATCCCTTCTTCCCCCAGCCCCTTGTCCCCTGGCACATCACCTCCATACTGCTCACAGCACCTTGACGTTCATGTTCATGATCACTGATGGCATTATACCACAGTACGAGAGAGGAGAAAGTGATGCCCTCACTGGGCCCAGCCCTCCACACTCCCCATGAAACCACCCGTGTGAGCAGTGGGAATGTACCCCAGTTCAGCGGGGGCTTATAGACACACGTGCACACCCCTTCTTATCCATGCTCTGTCTTTGTTTTACAAAACCAGGATCACACTATACTTCTGTAATATCTTGTTTATATTTAGTAATATATTCGGTGCCTTCCAAAGCCGGCACACGTAAATCTACCTCTTCTTATAAATACACCAACTGTAATTTATCCAGTCCTCCCATAAATGAACATCACAATCAGTGGCTCGGGGAGCACTGTCCTGCGCATTTATGCCCCCAGACGCAGCACCCCTACGTTTGACTTCTTGTCGAATGCAAACCGTTCCGTCCCCACCGGGGGACGATCCCTCCCGCCGGCCTCCTGTAGCCCCGCTTGCCCCCGACCCCCTCCACCGCTGGGCCTGACTCCTGGCAACCATATCTGCGACTTCCTCGTTTGAGGAATGCTGCGTAAATGGAATCATACAGGATGGAAACTTTGGAGTTTGGCTTTATTAAATGAGCATCATTTCTAGTTGTTCTATGTATCATTCGGTCATTTCTTTATTATTCTGAGTGGTATTCCCTGGCACGGATGGACCGCAGTGTCACCGTGGACCGTGCTGAAGGACATTTACGTTGCCTCCCATTCCTGGCTGTTACATCCATGTACAGATACTTGAACATAAGTTTTCATTTCTCTGGGATGAATGTCCAAGACTTCTGTTGCTGGGTCCTATGGTAAATGCGAGTTTAGTTTTATAAGGAACTGCCAGATCATTGACCCTCCCACCGGCACTGACGGAGCGATCCAGTTTCTTGGCACCAGACCCAGCGTTTGGTGCCAGGAACTTTTTAAAATTTCGTGTTTGATTTCTTTGTTTGTTGTAGTCATTCAGATTTCCCCCCATTTCTTTGATGATTAAAAGCTGCATATTCTGTTTCAGTTCTTTTGAAAATTAGCCGTATAGTTTTTTTTAATAAACTTTTTAATTTTAGAACAATTTCAAATCTACATAAAAGTTACAAGGGTAAGACAGAGACTTTCCATATACCCTGCCCCTAGATTCCCCTGTTAATAGTATCTTACACCAGAACAGTACATTTCCTGCAATAAGTGAAGTGACATTGATAGACTTTCATCAGTGGAAATCCATAGTCTGGTTCCCTCACTTCCTACCTAATGTCCTCTTTCTGCTCCGGGATCCCGTCTAGCATAGCACACCTGACTTAGGCGTCACACCTCCTCGGTCTCTGCACTGTGACATTTTCTCAGAATTCCTTTGTTTTCGATGACCTTGACAGTTTCGAGAAGTCCTGGTCAGGTATTTTGTCTCTCTATGGCTGGTTGGTCTGATGTTTTTCTCGTGCTGGAGCCCTGGACTGGGGGAAGGAAGACCACACAGGTGTAGGGTGCCACAGTCATCAGGGTGCGTCAAGGGTGCCACCGTACCAGCCACCTAACTTCCCGCCCCTGTTGATGTCTGGCCTGTGGCTCTGCTGTCGGCTTACTCTTGGAGGGAAGTCTATGCACAGTGCCCACCCATGGGGTGGGAGTTGGGCTCCACCTGCCTAAGGGCAGAAGACCGACATAAGTCATTGTTCTTCTGTATGGGACATTTTGTCTCTTTTTCCACATTTATTTATATTAATTTGGACTTGTGGATTTATTTTTTATACTTTGGGTTATAATTCAGCACTAGTTCATTTTGGTGCTTCAGTTGTTAAGGATTGGCTATGGGGAGCTCTTTCTGTCGATTCCTGTGTCCCCCTAACACATCCGCACCAGCGCGAGTATTGGAGCATGTCCTTCCTTTCTGGCCCAACAAGATGCTCTAGGTTCATCTTGGGTATGTCCTGCCCCAGCCCCACAGGCAGCCAAGTCTCCGAGGATCCTTTTATTGGAGAATGGTAGTAGAAACCAAGATCTGGATGCTGGATGTGCTCGGGGCCAGCGTGTGCCCTTGTTCCTGGGCACTGACAGGGGACAGAGCAAGGGGCTCTGTGTTTGCATACTGACCTGTGTCTGTACACATCTGTGTGCCATTCTCTGTTTTTAACATGGTATTAAAGTCAACAGTTCATGCTGATGTCTCCGCCTCTAATTACTACCACATGGGTTATTCTGGCCTCCTCCCCTTCCCATTTGTTTTTTTGCATTTTTTAAATGGAGCTATACCATAAAATTCACACTAATAATAATATTTTTAATGTATTCACAAGGTTGTGTAGCCATCACCACTGTCTGATCCCATACCACGCTCCGCTTCCCCTTGTCCCCCATCCCCCAGCATCTGACAAACAATCCAGAGACTTCTTCCGTCTTGGGATTTGCTTATTCCCGACAGTTCATATAAATGGAATCCTACAGCATGAGGCCCTTTGCATCTGATTTCTTTCACTGAGCATGATGTTTTCGAGGTCAGTCCATTTGGAGCGTGTGTCAGTGCTCTTCAGTCCTTTTGACAGCTGGGTGATCTTCCGTCATAGGGACGGGCCCCATTTTACTCATTCATCAGTTCAAATAGACATTTCGGTTGTTTTCCACTTTTGGGCTACCATGAATAATGCTGTTGTGAACATTCACGCATGGGTTTTTACATGGCCATGTGTTTTCCTTTCTCCTGAGTAGATGCCTAGGAGTGGAGCTGCTGGGTCATGAGGTGGCTGCATGTTTAACATTTTAAGGAACCGCCAAAGTGTTTTCCAGAATGGCTGTGCCATTTTACCTTTCCACTAGCATGCTACAAGGGTTCTAATGTCTCCGAATCCCTGTGAACGCTTGTTATTTTCCATCTTTTTTATGATAGCTATCTTAGTGGATATGAAGTGAAATCTCATTATGGTTTTGATTTTCACTAGACTGATGATTAGTGACAATGAACATTTTTTCATATTTTTCATACTCATCTCTTCATATTTTCTGGATGTTAGACCTTTATCAGATAGATTATTTGCAAATATTCTCTCACATTCCATGGGTTATCTTTTCATGTTGTTGCTAGTATTCTTTAATGCACAAAAGTTTAAAATTTTGGTGAAGTACAGTTTGCCTATTTTTAATTTGGCTGCTTGTGCCCAAAGATTTTTTAAGAAACATGTGAAGTATGTATTTTTTCTATCAAAATATAATTATTTTTACTATTTTCATCTTCCTTCCAAACATGACAGTAGCTTTTATGTGCTTTAATTATCCATTAACTTCCATCTTGACATTCTTGACCTTCAGTTTTACTTTTACATTAAAAAAATAGAGGTTTTCAGGGCACCTGGGTGGCTCAGTTGGTTAAGCGGCTGCCTTCGGCTCAGGTCATGATCCCAGAGACCCGGGATCAAGCCCCACATTGGGCTCCCTGCTCGGCGGGAAGCCTGCTTCTCCCTCTCTCACTCCCCCTGCTTGTGTTCCCTCTATGGCTGTGTTTCTCTCTGTCAAATAAATGAAATCTTTAAAAAAAAAATAGAGGTTTTTAAAGATAATCAGTCGTTAATTAAATTAACCAAAATATTTTTATCAGTGTTAACTCATCACTGTTTGTTTGTTTGTTTTTTTTTAAATATTTCATCCCTTCCTTGCTGAAATGTATCTCCTAATAATTCTTTCAGTTGAAGGTTTTGGAAATGGTCGACTCTTCTTCTTCATATGCCCCAGCATGTATTTCTTTTGTCCTTTAACTTGAATGATGGTTTAGCTGGCTATAAAATTGGCGGTTCATAGTTGCTTGCCCTCACTTGAAGGCATTACTCTTGGATTCTGTCATTGCTGGGTGGGCTGCTGTCTAATTGTCATCCCCTTATAGTATTTTTGCCATGGTATCTTTCTTAGGGTTTTTGTTGTTGTTGTTGGATGCTCCCCAATATTATGCTCCACATGATATATATCAGTACAAATTGATTTTTATTTATCCTACTTAGTATCTGAAGACCCATATATTCCTTCATTTTGGAAAAGCCCCAGCAGTTGTCTCTTCAAGTTATTCTTACTATTATCTCCTCCTTTCTTCTCTTGCACCTCCTCTCAAGCATCCATTGACATTCTTCATCCATTCTTTGGGTTCTTTGAACTGCATGTTCTTCTTGCTTGTGTCTGAGGGTGTTGTTTTTGGTTGGTTCAGTGCCCCCATTCTGTCTTTTAATTCACTGATTTCCTCTCTGATTAGTGTCCAGTTTAGATTTTATTTCATTTATTGGGAGTTGTCTTTGTGTTCTGTTTTAATGGCTGTCTTTAATGGCCACTGTTTCTCAGCTTTCATTACTAGCTATTGAATTCATGCCTGTTTTGTTTCATAACAGTTGGTTCTTTTTTATAGATATCAGTCCTTTATTAAGGACTTTTGATGCCCTAAACATATGCGTTTTTGATGTTTTTCAGGCAGTTTTATATCATTCATTTCACCTGGAGTGAATTCATATTCCTGATTGAGGAGTCTGTAGACTGTCTTAGTTAGTATGAGATTTCTTCACAAGGTGGTGGGATTTTTTTTTTCTTATTGCCGATTCAGTTTGAGTAAGAGATAATTTCAGCTTTGGTTTTTCCTTCACTTTCTGTCTTGAATAGCTTCTCCTTGTCTAGTTGTTTGGGTCACCTCCACCCCAGCCACCTGGGACCAGGTCTTCTAGTAGAGCTTGAGGCCTGTGCCCATAGTAACATTGAGAAAACATGTCTCATTTCCTACACTTGAGCCTGTGTCTGTCCCTCATTCCTAGACCCATAGCCTGCTACCAGCCCTCGCACAGTGCTCTGCTGGAGACAGCTCCTACCCAGTTCACAAAAACCAGTTATTAAATTTTAAGGAATTTTGTGAGCTGCTTGTGAAACAACCATTACTAAACATTAAATTCTACAAACTCACCATTAAGTAAATTATATTCAAAAGCAAAGGCAATAAATACTCAAAACTGATTATTTTCTAATTATCGTGCTCCATGTTGCTATTACCCTGCTGACTAGGCAGCTCCCAGCCTCTGTGTCTGTGTGGTAGAAGCACTATGACATGCAGCCAGGCATCCCTTCCCACGTCGGGGCAGTGACGTCACATCGGGGCAGTGATGTCATGTCTGTAATTTGAAATCAGCTACCCTCAGAGTGTTCACCCCATGGAAATTAGCAAACGTTACAAATTGGTTCTCTCTTATTTTCTGGAGGACTTGTTAGAAACCCCTGCGTACCACAGCCCTCACCCCAGGCAGCAGGCAGCGACGGGTTTCTGCATCCCTTTTCCATAAGCAGAGGTTCCCACGCCAGCCCTCTTCCAAGCAGGGGCCGGCCTTTATTTCCTCCTGTCACAGAAACTGCTCGTAGCCTCTGTCACCCTCCAGGACCTTCACTCCCAGCAGCACTGTGACCCCGCTCATTACCCTGCCATTGCCCCTTGTTTCTCATCCATGGAGCTGTTGGTTTTGATTTCGAGGCGACTTCTGTCCTTTGGTTTTCTTTTGTAGATTTTAGCCATCATGGCTTTCGAGTGTGGAGTGGAGGAGATACATTAAATGAGGAGCTTGCTGGGCTGTCTTGATTAGAACTCCATAAACACTCTTTTTTGTAGACATTTAACTTCCATCAGATGGCTGTTTATACAAGCCTCAAAATATTTCCTTCTGCTTCTTGTATCTCTCCCGAAGTCAGTCCCTTCATCTTCTCTCTCCTTGTTCCCTAGCACTTTCTTGTGCCACTTACGACAAATGTGTTAATATGTTGTACCAATGAATTATCCTTGAGAGAATTCTGGATACCACACATGCTGTCTTCTTGCTTATTATAAACTGAGTGATATTATGCATTTAATTTCATAACATGCTGTATTGCTCCCAGGAGGAAGCCCCTTGTGGAGCCCCCAAGTTCCCTAAATGGAAATCCTTGGCCCCCTAATGTCTTGTTCCCTCCCCCGCAGGTGTCACAGCCGTGTTCTCAGGCCACTACCACCGGAATGCCGGGGGCACCTACCAGAACCTCGACATGGTGGTGTCTTCGGCCATCGGATGCCAGCTGGGCCAAGACACCCACGGGCTCCGAGTCGTGGTGGTCACCGCAGAGAAGATCATTCATCGATACTACAGTTTGGATGAGCTGAGTGAGAAGGGGATAGAAGATGATCTCATGGGCCTAATGGAGAAAAAGTGACTGCCCCTGACAGTCTGTTCACAGTTCACTTCCACTGGTTTCTTACTTTGCCGGAAAGTGCAGCTCCACACCGCCCCCTGTTGAAATATAAAAGTATTGCAGGCATATTTGTGGATTTATCTCTTTTGCGTCAGAGAGCTGGGTCCTACTACCCTCCTATCCTAAGTTTTATTCAAAATAGAGCTGTCCTCCCTTTAAAAAAGAGGGGAGTGGGGGAATCCTGAAAATGAAGGAATAAATTATATTAGAATCTTGCTGCCTCGGTGTTTGAGTCAGTCCTAATGATGTGTTTCTCAGCTCTGCTTGTGAAATCGATTCCTTCCCTGGGTAGCAGAGGGTAAAAGTCTACCTGTCGCCCTCCATCCCACCTTGGTACCCAAGTGTGGTCTTTGATAATTCCGTGAACAAAACATCTCATTGGCTTAGATTGTGTCCATGACTCCCAAATGCTAGACAAAAACAAAGGTCATCGCCTTTCCTTTCTAACAAAACAAATCATTGTATGCCATTAGCAGAGCAGCGTGGGCTTCTTTTGGCAAGGAACTGAGTAGACAACACTTGCTATTAAATTTTGAGACTCCTGCTATTGTCGCCAGTGCAGTTGATGCTAGTCAAAGTTGAATTTTCTTCTGGGTGACGAGAAGAGCCGCCGTGGCCCAGAAATGGCCATCTCTAAAAGCCTCTTCCCAGAGACTAGAACCGAAGCCCCAGTGTTCATGGTCATCTCCCAACGGCGCAGGAGAGGAGCTCTGCGGGTTGGCGTTCTTGTGCAGTGGGAACGGCCCTCCATTTATGAACCTCTTGGCCGTGTCTCTTTGGACAGAACGAGGGGGCATCGAGGCGGGGTTTTGGAAGGAAACAGCAGAAACTCTGGAGGGGGCAAAAATGGTGCGTTCAGCCCTGTGATCTAAATTAGTGCCGACTTTGATGAAAGGATCGAGGGTGGGGGCTGTATCCCCTGACAAAGGAGCGTGGGTGGTTTAAAATCAGCACCATTTTTATATGAGCTCCTTGCTGCTGCTTCCCTGCAGCTGCTGACCGCTGCCAGACGGCACGCGTTACCCGGTCCGGTGGGGGCCTCGGCCTCCATCCTGCCGCGGAAGCATCTCCGCGCCCGGCGGGGCCCGCGCAGTCAGACCCAAAGGACCGGCTACAAATGAACTGCAAAGTCCATTAACTCAGAAGACTTCCTTGTTAAAAAGTTTTAGTTGATGTAGCAAAACCATGAGACATTAAATAGAAGGATAATTGGATATGTAAATTCATAAGGAACAAGAGACAGGAAGTTAATTATGCTCAGGTCGGTGGTGCGCCCCAGCTCCTTGTGTTGTGGCACAAGAAAATTAAAAAAAATTTCAAAATTAGAACGCTCCTGTTTTAGTATTTCACTGCAGTCTGGCTTCCAGCTCATTTTTCTCGACAACAGGTGTGGATTGAAGAGGTCAGGATCAGGAGTTCAGTACAAGGAAATAAGCGGCACGTCTGAGGCCTGGGTCGTGCTGACTCTCAGACTCAGTCGGGAGGATCGTCAGTGCAGGTGTGGGGCTGCTGGGGGCACAGGGAAGAGGACTCCCGGGCGGACGGAGCCCTCTTGGTTGAATGACCTGCGCAAGGTGGTCAGTAGACTAGGGCGCTTGAGTTAGGGGGAGGGGAGGGAGAGAATTCAGAGTAATGGAAACGAAACCCCTAAGTCCCCGTTATCACAAACCTAATATGTAAAAGAATTGACCCACAACACAGCAAAGATGCACAAAGAATAGGGAACCACACGAAATTCTCAGTATTTTCTGATGCTGGTTGGTTCAGAAAGAAATGATTTTGGAGATGAGCGTGTATTGTTCTGATAATAGCTATTTACCCATGCATTCACTTATGGTTGCTTTCTCTCTCTCTCTCTCTCTCTCTCTCTCTCTCTCTCTCTCTCTCTCTTTTAAAGACATTGAAAAACAAGTGCCTTATGCTGTGGAAAATAATAAAATCCTCCATGATCCTAAGGGCTCTGGTGTTGAATGTTTATTATGTGTTAAGTACATTCTAAGTGCTTTGGCTCAGAGAGATGGGGTCACTCGCCTGAGATCACACCACTCATCAGTGGGGGAAGCAAGGACTGAGATGCAGGCAGTGCAGCTGTCCAGCCCACGCGCCTTAATACGATCCTGTCTTTCCTAGAAAGCATTTTTCATGATGGAGGTTTGTCCCAGTTCGGCCTGTGGTGACATTACAGTACTTAGCACCTTTGACCAACTTTACGGGACAACAACCCAGTGCGGGCTGGAAGCCCAGGGACTCGATTCCAGGGATTGCAAAGCCCAGGTGCATCCAGGTTCAGGGTGGCGAATCCTGTCCAAATTGTTGGAGGCAGAAAATGCTCACCAGAGGAGACTGGAAGACTGAGGTGGACCTATGATGGACCAGGGGACACGGCTCTGCCCACATCAGTGAATGCTTCGTTCCATGATGCTCCTTGCTTACAGTTCCTGTCCCCGGGAGGGAGGACCCCTGTATCTCTCTCAAGGCACTGCTTAGTGCCACCCAACACTCCCTTTCCAATTCATCATTTTAATTGGGGGTAGACATAGGGAGGCTGCTAAAAGGAAAAGTTTCTTTAAGGAGATCCAAAATTGAGGTGTCAAAACTCAGATTTGTGGATAGAGGTGGGGAGACACCTAACTACATTCACCTTTTATAAGTAAGTTTATCTCTAGAACTCAGTCATATTTCCCGTGAGGTTGGAGAATAGGGGCAGTAAACTTTATGGAACTGAACAAACAGAGAGTGTTTCATGATGTCCTGTGATTTGCAGCATCACAAGTTGTCAGACCCTGGTAGAGAGTCACAAGGCAAACCCTAGTTTTAAGCGTGAATAAGAACACTGGGACCATTTCCCTTATGTACTGCAAAGGGTACCGAGTTACACATAACTGTAGAAACTATAGACGTGTAATACAACTTAATATTACAGTCTGTATTCTCATTGAAATCTTTTGAGAAAAAGTACCAAAAACATTTGTATTTACTTGAACTTTTAATACTTAGTCTCCAAGTAGCGCCTGAAAACAGCTCTGCGTGGTCGTGAAATTATGTCGCACTATTGTATTGAGCTGGGGGAAAGGAAGACTTAGGAGTGAATTGTCAAGGCAAGTTATATTAAAAGCTTTCTGTCATAGACACCAGGGATTTCTTGATTTCTTGCTCACATAGCCTTAGCAGTTTCAGTGGCACGTGTAAGAGCTAGTACTTGACAGGTAATAGTGACTTTTTAAATGACTTCATAAAATACTGTCTTTTGTTATTGCAGAGTTCTTAGGGATTTATACACATACGTAATGTAGGATTCTGGGAATAAGAATTCTTTGGAATTATTTGGAAGAGTTTGGAATGATTCTTGGAATAATTTGGAATTTGGAATTGGAACAATTCTTGGAATAATAATGACTTCTAACATCTTTCTAGAAAAGATTTTACTGACTGAATTCCCTTTTTCCTTCAGTGGATTTTTTTATTGCTATTATTTCTTTACCATTAGACATTACACATGACACAGATATATACAGATTGGATTTTTCCTTTGGATAAAATGTAAAGGACAGATGTAGATTTAAAAAAAACAACAACTGTATAAATAAAGTTGATTGAGCATGAATCATCACAGGCTACCTTTCATTATCTGTTCTGATACTTGTCTTTAAAATGTCAGTTTCTTCACGAAAGGACCTTGGCACCTCTGGTGGAATTCAGTTCCGACTCTTTATCCAGGGCCATTCCTTCTGCCTCAGGCCTCCTCTCAGCTTTGCCTCTACGGCCTCTCCTTGTAGAATATCCCACACCCTTTCTACTTGCTGTCCCCTCTTGTGGGAACTGGCTTCCCCCACATTTTGATCTTAGCTCAACTGTCCTTGCCCACAGTGGCCTCCTTGCCCTACCTTCTCTGTGATCATGCCCTCAGGGGGGCCCTGTTTGTGTTCCTCGTAGCACACCACTAAGATTTGCTGGCTTCGTGATCCTCGTGAGCATTCCCTACCAGCATGCAAGCTCCAGAGCACCCTGGGCCCGGTCAGACTCGTTGGCCATTCTTCCAATGCCTAGAACCAAGCCTGGGGTGTGGGGTCGGTGAATACGTGGCAGTGAATGTGCAATAAATACAGTAACCAAACACTCAACAGAGGAGGAAGGTGGGGGAGGAGGCCACATTCCTAAGCCCGTGGTAGTTCTATTGGGATTGTCCTCAAAGTGAAATACTGTCAGCAAGCCAGTGGGGAGCTGGCTGCCTCGCTGTTCTGTCCGGTTCCCCACTCACAGTGAAGGAATTGGGAGTAACCATCAAGTGTCCTTGACTCTTAGTAATTCTGAGCCCAGCTCACTGAGTGAATACTGTGCCAGTGAGCAAAGCGGGTCAGCCCAGAGCAGGATCTGATTCTAGATTAAAGGTTATATGGGAATATGTAAAAGAGATGGTTGGAAATAAAAGTCTGGGACTCAGAAGAAGTGAAAAGTGGATCTTGGAAGTGCTGCCAGAAGGGGTTATGTTCTATGAATGACATTCCTGACCAAATGTGGAAACCCTGAAGTAGACCTAAGGACAGTACCCTAAAGCAGACTTTTAGGGAACATTTTCATTTCAGCAAAAGAAGCGAAAGATGGAAGCTGGCAAGGAGTGAAGGGGAATCTTGCTAAAAAGTTCAGACTGGTGCACGCTGAACAAACAGGGAAAGGAAATGGCTCCACTTGCAGTTTAGCCCCCCCACAGGCCCCGCTCTTGCACACAACTACAATCTTTAAAAAAAACTACCTGGTGATCTCAGGGTCCTGGGATCTAGGCCCGCATCGGGCTCTCTGCTCGGTGGGGAACCTGCTTTCTCCACTCTCTCTGCCTGTCTCTCTGCCTACTTGTGATCTCTCTCTGTCAAATAAATGAATAAAATCTTAAAAAAAAAAAATCCACCATCTACCTACCAGAGAAACCAGGGACAGAATCCCAGGTCACTGGAGAGGGAGGAATTCCGAAGGGGAGACAGCTTGATAGGAATCCCCTTGTTCTGTATGTGAACTTCATGCAGATCTCTGTCTTACCCCTAAGTATGCGTGAGCAGATCAAGCAGGGCAGCAAAAGCCCAAAGAATTGAATGTGATTTTAGACAGCTGCCCTGAGCAGGCAACAGAGAACATAGCATGGAAGTCTAATCAGGTTAACTGCCTGCTGATGCAAAAATAAAATGTCAACAATCTTCAGAGGAATATAACAGAATCCCAGTTCTCTACAACATCACATGCATGATGCCCAGAAAGCAATCCCAAATCACTTGTGGAAAATAAACAAAAACAATGAGAGTATGTGAGTTACTCTCAAAGGAAAAGACAGCCAACCCCAAGATGCCCCAGATGCTGGAATTACCGCACTGGAACAGCAAGCAGCTATGGTAATGCTCAACAGGAAATGGAACACCTGCTTATATTTCCAAAGCAAATGGAAAAACATTGGATGACAAGAAAGTCTATCTCTTCTGAAAAATAGAATGTATAAACATAATCGAATAGAAGTTCCAGATACTGAAAGAATTCAGTATCTGAAACTTAAAAATTCCCTGGATGGGCTTAATATCAGAAACGGGATGAGCAACCATGAAGATAGATGAATAGTAATTAACTAATTTTAAAGGCAAAGAGAAATAGAGTTGGGGGAAAAAATCCTCAGGGACCTGTGGGACGTCAAAAGGTCTAATGTACAGGTAATATGTATCCCAGGGAGGAAAGAAAGAATGGAACAGGAAAACATTTGAAGAAGTTAAAGCCAACAACTTCCCTTACTTGGTAAAAGACTAAAAGTCCAGATGCTCCACAAACACAGAAAATGTGAACGATAAAACAAAATATCACCCAACTGGATTTATAAAGACTCCGCTCTTCAAAAGACACCACTAAGAAAATGGAATGCAAGCCATGGGCTGAAAAATACATTTGCAACACATTTATCAAATAAAAGACTTGTATCCACAATGTGCAAAGCTCTCACTATTCAATGTAAGAAACAGTTAATAAAAAAGAGGGGAAAATACTTGAACAGATATTTAACCAAAGAAAATATATCAGTGGCCAACAAGCACACGACAAATGCTCAACCTCACAGCCTGCATGTAAGTGAAAATTAAAACTACAGTGCGATACCATCTGGCTCTCACAGGGCTGAAATGGCAAAGATGAACAATACTCAGTGATGACTCAGCAATATTGAGATTTACAATAAGAAGTACATACTGGGTTTTCATCCTTGTCTCTGGCAGAGAGTTCCTCAAACTCTTGGACTCTCCTAAGTGCTAAGAGAGCTGCAGGTGCCTTTAGCTATTGATCCCAAGCCCCTGCGACCACAACTGAGTTTATGTTAACGGGGTAACTTTTGGAAAGCTCCTATGGTGGAGGGCTGGTTGTGAAGAGAACCAACCCTGTGATTGGAGTGTTAGAAATTTTCGGCTACCACTCCCATCCTTGAGGGATTGCAGATTGGCTGGAGTTTGAATTAATCACCAAATGGCCAATGATTTAATCCATCGTGCTTATATAATGAAGCCTCTATAAAACCCAAAGAGATGCGGTTCAGGTTGCTTTCAGATTTTACACATGGAGGTGGCGGGAGGGCGGTGCACCCAGAGAGGGCACGGCAGCCTATACCCCTTTCCACATATCTTGATCCCTGTGCATCTCTCTCACGTGGCTGTTCCAGTTATATCCTCATATTTCTCTGAGTTCTAGGAACCACTTGAGCAAATTAACTAAACCCCACGAGGGGATTGTGGGAACCTCTAGTTTATGAGGGACCAGTCAGAAGCATAGGGGACAACCTGGACTTGGAGTTGAAGTGGGAAAGGGGACAGTCTTGCGGGATGAGCCCTAGACTGTGGGATCCAACACCATGTCCAGGTAGAGAGTGTCAGAATTGAGGTATCTTGTAGGACACCCAGCTGGTGCTGCAGAATTGCTTGGTCATTGGCGGGCGGGGGGTGCAGAGGAGCGAGGTGGGGAACCCACACACTTTGTAACAGAAGTGTCCAGAGTGAAGTGTTCTGTGAGTAGTGAACCGAGGAAGAATGTCTCCTGCACCTGTCCTCATAGACATTCTTGTTGAGAATATTAAGTGGCACAACCATGTTAGACCATAGTTTGGCAATTTCTTAAAAAATTCAGTTTCACCTGTGATGCAGCCATTCCACTCCTGGGGATTTGCCCAAGAAAAGTGTAAACATATTTCCATATAGCTTCGTAATAATAACGTAAAGCTAGAAACATCCCAAATGCCCACCAGTAACTTAATGAACAAGTGAAATGTGGTAGATCATACAGTGGGATACGACACAGCACAGAAAGGAAGGAATCATTGGTAGATGCAGTCACGTGGGTGAAACTGAGAATTAACCATGCTGAGTAAAAGAAGTCTCACTTTTCCCGTACATTTAAGTCAGTTCTGCTAACTTCGAAGTCTAGAAATAGCAGACTCGCCTATAGTGACAGCAAGCAGATCAGTGGTTGCCTGGAAACGGGGGTGGCGGGAGGGATGGCCAGTAAAGGGGACAAAAGAAAAGTTTTGGAGGATGGAAATGTTCTGTATCCTTTTGTGTAGTTACTACACAAGTGTGTAATCTTCCAAAACTCATTTAACATTTTAAATGTGTGCAGCTCCGTAGTTTATTTTACATAAGCAGTTTCTCTGCGAAGTTGAGGTATTTCATTATGTGAGATGCTTGTTTCCAGAGCTCTTGTGCCTCTGAAGACAGACCCAGGTTTGAATCCAGGCTGTCAGGTTTTGCTGCAGACATGGGTTCTCTCACAAGACTCGCTAACCTCCGTAAACCTCAGTTTCCTCGTCGGTAAAAGCACACGCTCCCTCAGTTGGAACGCTTCTAGCTGATGGTGACGATATCAGCTCAGAAGGCATTTTAAGTAAGGGGGTTACAGTTCGTTCACAAAACATTAGCCCTGAGTCCTGATGTTGGTGGTTCTGGGATGTTCAAGCCGCTCAGTGGGTCAGCTCTGTGTCAACAGCTTCATGATTGCTACCTCCTGACCAGATGGCAGCCAGCTCCAAGCACCATGTCCACATGGAAATGTGTTCCCGGACGGGAAGAAAGGGCTGGTGGCGTGGGTCTCTACCTCCAGAGTTACTTTTTCTATCAAGAGGAAATTATCGCCCTGAAGCCCCAACAGATTCTCCATTGTAAATCCCATAATGCCAGAACCAGAAATGCCAACAATACAAGCCCCTAGCCACTGCAGTCCCCCCCAAACACCTAGGATGAGGGTTCAGGCTCACCAGTAGTTGCATCTCGCTGTGTACTTGAAAGCCGCTTTACAAGCCACTAAAGAATTGAGTGGTGAGAAGGAAACAGGAATCCGCAGACTTCATCTTTCCAGAGAACTCAGGAGGGGAGTAGACTGAGAGCAGCTGGAGAAAGGTGTGTGGGTCGAGCAATCTCCAGCGAGAATAGAACGGAACGTGGACATGGAAAGAGACATTGGAAGGGGAAAGAAACGGGCTTGGGCGCACAGCCTTGGCCATGAGAGAAGAATGGAGAGGACTGAACAGGTGAAAAGGCTGAGCGTATGGAGGGAGCCATGGGGCGACTGACCAGCAGGCATATCCCACTTCCCGCTGATGCGTTTCTCAGAGGGGCTTCTGGTCTGTGCTTCGTGAGAAGTGGGGGAGATTGGATTGATCCACCATTCACCTTCACCTTGTCAGGCAAGAGCCACTCTCTGTGTGAGGGACTGGTCCCCATTCGGCCTCTACACCGGCCACATGGGATGGGTTTTAGACAGCGAAGGAGAGCAAGCACCGGCTGTGCCTTACGACCGTGCTGTAGAAATCACATCTGATTTCCCTGTCAACTTGGGTTTCAAAAGTCTTTCCAGCTTTCCCGAAGAAATTAGATGATTTCATCTCGTGTTACATCTTTGAAAGACTCTCTGGATTTGCTTTTTTAAAAACTACCAAACTGGAACACTGTGTCCCGTAAGCACCTTATTTTAGCTGTCATGGATTTTGAAAAAGCCATTTAAATGAAATGGTACTGTACTCATCGGGTAGTCCTGCACTCGCGCCATCTCCAGTGCGCGTCAGACAAGATCACAAGCGCCTGAGGACAGGAAGTGCCGCGTGGGCCACCGTGTTCTCTCCCCCTGGTACGGGACCCGACACCTCTTGTCCGTGTGTGTTGGAACACTCCACCCCGCAGTCCTCCGTACCACAAACCTTCCCTCCAACCGTTCATCCCTCCCAAAGACATCTCCCGGGTAGGGACCACGCTCTGCACCAAGTGCCCGCGAACAGAAAGCAGCCTCCAACTTCAGCGAGACAGTTTAATACTGATGTTCCTTGTGTCCCAGACAGCCCTTTCTGTCTGTGGGAAGCATGAGTACCAGCAGCCTTCCTCACCACTTTTTGTGATGACCGTCCCTACATCAACCATGTGTAAGACGAGGTGAATGTCCGAGCCTCCAAATTACATACGGCAAAGCCAACGGGACGGCGAAACAGTGTCCCCAAGACAACTCAGAGCCATTTCCCAAATCACATTCATCTTCCTTCAACGAACACTTCCTCTTCTGTTGTTCCTTGTCTTGGCGAGTGGCAGCACTCCCCCGCCATTGGCCTTGAATCAGGAACCCAGCCTCGACCCCTCCCTCTGCCCCCAGACGCCACGTCCAGTCTCTCACAACTGCTACTTGCTCAGTGCCCCCTGGGTCCTTGGCACAGTGGGTGACAGCAGGGGCTCCTAAGGCAGACTCTGACCCAGATCCCCTTCGGGCCTCCAATGGCAGGCTGGCTTTGGGCGTCTCTAACCTCCGCAAACCTCAGCCCCACTCTGATCTGTAAAGGGAGGACAACCACGGTACCTGGGTGAGGAGGAGGAGGTGAAACGGGGTGTGTGGGGCTGGTAGCTGAAGGCCGGGCACGCCGTGAGCCATCAGCAAATGTCATCTGTCACAGCTGTCACTCATCTCCCTGGACCACCGTCCTGGCCTCCTGCCCGTCCCCCCACTTCTAAAATGCCCTGCCCTTTCCAGGCCAGGGAGGCAAAGTTGTTCAATAACCCGGAGGCCTTGCATAGGTCATGTCCTGTGTGTGGGACTCAGTTTCTTGATCTCTAAAATGGGTACAATTCAGTACCTTCCCCATACGGTTTATGCATTGGCGTTCTGCCTTTTGGTGCAGGATCTGCACACGCTGGGTGATAACAGCATGCCGATCATCGTCAAACACCACACGTTTGATTTCCCTCCGCTGCCTCGTCCCCCCAGAGCCCGGCAGTGCATCACAAGGGACCCACTGTCCCCAACCCCTCGATGTGTTTTGCCTCCCAGATGGCTCCTTAAAAATAGATTTATAGGGGCGCCTGTGTGGCTCAGTCAGTGAAGCATCTGCCTTTGGCTCCGGTCATGGTCCCGGAGTCCTGGGATTGCATCCCACCTCAGGCTTCCTACTCAGTGGAAAACCTGCTTCTCCCTCTTTCCTCCCCCTGCTTGTTCTCGTTCTCTCTCTCTCTCTCTCTCTCTCTCTCTGTCTCAAATGAGATAAATAAAATCTTCATAAAAATAGATTTATATTCTTGAATTTCTGGGATAACACGGTTGCTGATAATTACAACAGGTGGTGAGAATGGGTCTGGCAGCGGGAGCAGGGAAAAAGGCAGGTGAAGAGCTCAGATGAAGAGCAGAGCAGCAGTCGGCGTTTTTAGGGTTCATCCTCAAAAACAAACGAAAAGCTGCCCTCTGGTCAGTGGGGGTGGGGCAGGTAGCTGAGGCGCCGGGCAACATAAGCAACACTGGCCGGCACTCCTCGTGCATGTCCTCACAGAATGCTGCCAGATAGCCCCCCCGCCAGGGTAAGTACTTTTATTATCCCCGTTTTACAGAGGAGGAAACCGAAGCACAGAGATGTTAAGGAACTTGCCCGGGATCACACAGCTGGGGAGTGGCAGAGCTCAGTCAAACCCAAGCCAGGCGATTGGAGCCCAGGACCCCTGCTCTGTATCCAGCCTCAGAGTGGCCTGCAGGGCTCTGGAAGGGGGCAGGCCCCTTGCTGGAAAGGGTGGAAGCGACCCAGGAGCCCTCATATCTGCACAGGGCCGTCCATGGTACCAACCACGACCCCTCGCCTGTCCTTCTTCCAACGTGGAGACCTTCCTGGAGTCACGGACCGGATGGCGAATTCTTTCCATCCCCAAATGACACCTCCTCCGAGAAACGGAATGCGGTTTACCTATTTAATTATTCGATCAAGTTTTTCCTGTCTCCAAGGAATTCCGGCAATAAACTCATTCTGTACGAGAGCTCCAGCAGAGGGGTTTCGGGGCTAGCCTCCCCTATAGAGACTCTAGCTCCTGGCACAGAGGAAAAGAAAGTTTTCTTAGCTTTATTTACTTCTCCCGACATAATTGCCCGGTGGAGTAGAAATGCTAATGTCATGTCTAATTAGTGGTGGCCTCTGCCCGCCAGGTCGCGGTTCCCCACCTGGCGTGTTGGCGTGGATGGAGCAGTTTCATAGGGAGCATCCTTACGAACAAGCCCTCCCACGGAGATGTTCTAATTATCATTCAAGAAAACAAGCAATGTGATGTGCAGACAGCTCAGCAACATCTTCCCAACGGAGCTGATGATTGTAACACCTTTTTGGTGCATGATGGGCATTTAGGAAGGTGCTAACGCTGCCTCCCAGGGAACTAGAAATTTGGAACTCAGCTCTGCTGCTCTGTGTCCCAGACACCTTGCCATTCCTGGCTGCTGTTGGGTTCTTCATGGGCCCTAAGGCTGTTTGTTTGCATTGGGATGAATTTTGCCAGGCATTAGAAATTCTTTATTTTTTTAAGATTTTATTTATTTGTTTGACAGAGAGAGAGTCAGCAAGAGCAGGAACATAAGCAGGGAGGGGGAGTGGGAGACGGAGAAGCAGGCTTCCCGCAGAGCAGGGAGCCCGATGCAGGGCTCGATCCCGGGACCCCGGCATCACGTCCTGAGCCAAAGGCAGATGCTTAATGACTGAGCCACCCAGGCGCCCCAAGCATTAGAAATTCTGATTGAATCACTAGTGCAATCATTATGCCCTGAGTACCATTTATTGTCATGAAATCAAACCCAGCAGAAAGGGAAACAGCTCGATGCCTAAAGGATCAGAGCAGATACAAGTATTAAGCGATTCTGATAAATTTTGCAACGTGCTTTTGTTTCAAAAGGAAAAAGAGTAAGGGAGTAATTTGATCTCCCCAGTGGCAGGATTCCACTGAGCTTTAGAGAAGTAAAGATCTTTAACAAAATTAATTACAGTCTGAAAACGTGGGTCTGGCAACAATGCTGTCCTCCTGCTGCACTTTATCCACTTCTAGGAAATCTATGAGAGAGAAGCCAAGCACTGTCAGAGGACCAAGGAGGCTCGTTCCCAAGTTTTCTTAATTGCTGTAATGTCATTGCCTTTTTGGCTCGTGTCTTTGCCCCTGCTCCTCTGTAGCCCATCCCTGCTGTTAGTTTCTGTACGTCCTCTCCTCTCCCTGTCCAAATTTTCTGTCAAAGCCCCTCGTGCTCCCGTGTCTCTGCAACAAATCTGCCTACATTTTCAAGCACTTGTCTGGGCTCAGACCCCCTTGCTTTCCCAGCAGCTCCCTCTGAGCGTACGCTGTCCCCTTCCCTCTAGTTCCCATGGCCACAATTCCCACAGGTGAGACTGGTGTGCCCCCAGGTACCCACTTTGTATTCCAGACCCCTGCTCCTACACGGCCTTTCCCTCATTTGTGTGTTCATCGCAGGAATCCTTGGCCACATGCTCTGTGCCTGGGATATGCCTCATGGCTCATTGTCATCGAAATCACCTACCCATCTTCTGGCGATCCATCCCTCTTTTATGGAAAGCTTCGGGACCTTATTATCAGGTCTTCTGGTCCACCCCAAGTATAACTACTTCATCTAGGCTGACTTCGTGGCTGTGTGTACCACCCACCTGCCAGCAGCATCCGTCACCTGTACAACATCCACTGCCCCTTCTGATTTTACTTTGTGGGGTCCCCTCTCCCCCACTGTAGATTATGTTGTTCAGGTGGGGTTAGTCCCATTCCTGGGCTTTGCCCATGGTGGAAGCAGGAGCACCATGGTTCTGGTGCCAGGGCGGCAGACAAGTCCACATGACCCTGATCGGATCATGGACATGTAAGCCCAGGACTCTCACTGGAATTACTGGCATGAGAGGCTCTTTCTGCTGGAGGCCTCACCTGTAACAGAACCTACCAGCGATGAAATGCCATAAAGGAAACCAGGGAAGAGAAGTGTGGGGAAGGGTAGAAAGAACAAGAAAGAAGACCAAAGAAACCAAAATGAGCTCCTGGGCCCTGCAGTGCCTGAAGCCAACTGATACCTGGGCCAGTCAATGCCTGGCTGCTCAATTAAATGAGCCAGCAACTCCCTTCTTTGCTTAAGTCCGTTTTCTGTTGTTTACAAACCAAAAGAGACCTGACTATGATACTACCCCACATGGAGACAACTCCCATTGTCTTCTCCATTCTAACTCTGCAGCTTATTCCCAAAAAGCAGAGCTGGAGGCCGAAGGAAGGAATTATAAGCACTGCAAGGGAATAATGCATCTTGACTGGTCAGAAGGCAGCACAGACTCATAGGAGAGTTACCAGAACTTCAGGATGAACCTGTCTGGAGGATAAGCTTTGTAAATGTGCATTTGTGATGCTCGGTTGATTGTGCAGATATTTATTGATCACCCACTACTCTCTAGGCCCACTTCCAGACCCAGGATATAACAGAGGAAAGGTAAGATGCAGTCCCTGCCCTGCACGTCTGTTAAGTCCAGCCCACTGGCTTTCTGTCTGGCCAAACCCTCATGTCATTGCAAGAGTTGCCAAAGAGCCTCCATGTCCTACTCAAGCATTAAAAAAAGATAAAAATCCCCAGATACTTTAATTATCCTATAAGGTTGCCACTTGAGTAGACTTTATTCTGCCAAATACAATAGACATGCTTATATTTCTCAAAATCTATGCCATGTATAGCTTATGAATTATTGCCCGGGTTCATAATAAACTATTTAATAGCACAATAATATTTCTGTTTATTGAATTCTCCCATCAGTGGAGACCTGAAGGGATTAGCCTGGCAGCTGAGTTTCTAGAGATGTCTTGGTATAGAAAGGAAAGCTCAGCATTGTGCTCTGGACTGAATGTCTCTATCTCCCCAAAATTCACATGTTGAAGCCCCAACACCCAATGTAGTGGCATCAGGAGGTGGGGACTTTGGTAGGTGATCGGGACACAGTGAGAACATTTCTGACATTTCTGGAGGTCAGGAAGTCTGCGGTCGAGGGGCTGTCAGATCCGATGTCCAGTGAGGGTCCCTTTCCTGGTTGGCAGTCGGCCGTCTCCTGCTGTCTGTCATGGCAGAGAACAGAAAGAGGGAGAAAGCTTTCTCCAGTCTCTTTATAAGGGCACCAGTTCCATTCTCGGGGGCTCCACCCTCATGACCTCCTCAACTCCCAGTTTACATGTTGAAAAGATTGCTCTGGCTCAGGTTGGAGAATGTTTCAGAGAGGAGCCCAAATGCCTGTGAGACTGCTGTCTCCGCTGGGTTAGGACCACGGTCTTATCTTTGACAGAGGATGAG
Source organism: Spilogale gracilis (assembly GCA_004023965.1). Taxonomy (NCBI): domain Eukaryota; kingdom Metazoa; phylum Chordata; class Mammalia; order Carnivora; family Mephitidae; genus Spilogale; species Spilogale gracilis. Next base: position 22,515 of record PITA01009467.1, on the reverse strand, counting down.
GACTTGGACTGAGGCCACAGTGACAGCAGCAGGTGACAGAAACGTGGTGAGCCAGGTCATGAGGTGTATGTCACCAGTTCTTAGGATGCCATCAAAACATTTTATTTCACAAATGGGAAACCGGTCAGGAGGTGATAGGGCTTGTTCAAGGTAATTTAATCCTAAGAAAAAGCAGAAGGAAGGAGAACTGAGTTGACCCCCAAAGCCCAGGGTTGTGGTCTTTTAGGGCCAGAGGGGGGCACCTGGGCGGCTGAGTTGGTTAAGCGTCCTAGGACTCTTAATATCGGCTCAGGTGACGATCTCAGGGTCATGGGATCAAGCCCCGCATTACACTCCACTTGAGAGTCTTCTTGAGGCTCTCTCCTGCCCCCCCCACATTCCTGCACTCTCTCTCCACTCACCTCTAAAATAAATAAGTAAAATCTTAAAAAAAAAAAAAAAAGACCAGAGAGGAAAGGAAAAGAAAATGAAGATTAGAATATCAGGCTATCAGGCTAAGATAAAAGACACATCGAAAACATACAAGCATTCAAACAAAATCAAAAGATTACTGGTAAGTTGAAGAATACACAGTGTAATTATACAACTGTCTGGAATGCCAGCCAGGGTCAGCCCCGTGACCCACTCCTCCAGGGCGGCCAGTGATGCCGGAGGGCTCTAGAAAAGCCACCAGTCTTCCCGACACTCGGTCTCTGCTCCACACCCCCCGGCCCTCTTCCCCTACAGTAGAACCTGTTGGTTCCTCTTTAAGACAACCACAAGCCTGTTGACAGCCTGTCCCACCTCTGCGGTCACATGGTAAAAGGTTATTTCCAGCATCCCACTTTTAGCCGCACATTAAGCAGAAGAAGTCCTTCCCTTTTCCGTTGGTAATGACCCCTTGCCTCTAAAGAGGTGGCTTTTGATGTTTTTCTGAGAAAAAGAGAAGGTGACTCACATCTCAGAAGCCTGAAATCATTAATTTGGGGGCAAATCTGTGTAGATATGAGTAAGGACTTTCAAGTTAATCCCTCTAATCAATAGTCCCTACATTTATCGGGAATGGAGCAGATGGTAGGAGGTTTTAAAAGGAACACAGAGACCAGAGAGAAATATTTCCATTACATCCTGAGTTAGGCAGATCATTAAGTGGGTACTAAATTCTACTGGAGGTCTAGGGAAAAATATGTAATTCCGGAATGTTAAAGCTAGAAAGATCTCCTAGGAAAATCAAGTTTAGCCATCACCCATCACCTTCCTGTCACACCCACACCAGACATCAATAATCAATCACAGCACCACTGCCCCTGAGACACGTTCCAGACACTCACAGTCGATCTTCGTTGTCACCCTAGAACCGCACAGTCTTATGTAGTAAAATTTAAAACTAAAACACAGTCCTTAGTCACACTAGCCACATGTCAAGCACTCAGTAGCGACACATGGCTCGTGGCTGCTCGATTGGACAGCACAGAACACAACCTTCCAGTCACCGCGGAAAGTTCCACCAGACAACGCTGCCCTAGATCACTGTTTTCCACATGTCAGGCATGCATGTACCTTTACACTCTTTGCCGTATTGACTCATTTTGTTAAAAGGTCTTTATTTAGAGGTGCCTGGGTGGTGCAGTCAGTTGAGCGAACTACTGTTGGTTTTAGCTCGGGTCATGAGATTGAGCCCCACATTGGGGGCGGGGGTTCGCTCAGCAGGGAGTCTGCTTCTCCTCTCCCTCTGCGCCTCCATATCTCTCTCTCTCTCCCCCCCCCTCAAATAAATACAAAATAAAGAGATATTTACTACGGAAATTTTACATTAGAACTGAAATGGGAAGCCAACGTTGCTTACCATAAGAAAGAAGGTGACAGTACTTAGAGGCAGCCTGAGAGCCAAGCCATGTAACTTCCCAGCACTGAGGAACTGTTGTTTCCAGAATGCTCTGGCCTCCGAGACCAGCGTATGGCAGTGACTGAGGCACCAGCATCGGCGTTCACTGGTAGGCCCTCCCTCCCAGTCCTCCTGCTTCTAGGTGAGGTCCTATGGCAATCTGGGCCAATAGAAAGTGGGAAGAGGCAAGCCAGTCCCTTTCTCAGTGCAGCTCTGAAACCCACAAGCAGTCCTCCTCTCATGCTACTTTTCTTCCCCTTCCTCTTCCTCTTCCTACTTCCTGCGGCAGTAAGCTGCGTCTAGGGGCAGAGGGGTAAGGAAGAGGCTGGGCTTTGGTGGCCCTGGTAGGTTGGGGGCCTGAATGACTGTGCAAAACAAAGAAGGAGCAAGAAATAAGCCCGTATTGAGTTAAGACAGTAAGATCTTTTTTCCTCTTCTTTTTCTTTTTTATTAAGTGTTAATTTAAATCCCAGTGTAGTTAACGTACAGTGTAATATTAGTGTCAGATATACAATAGAGTGATTCGGCCCTTGCCGACGATACCCGGTCCTCAACCGAACAGGTGCGCTCCTCCATCCCTATCCCGTTTCCCCCCACCCCCACCCACCTCCCCGCTGGTGACCATCAGTTTGTTCTCTATGGTCCAGAGTCTCTTTCTCGGTTTTTCTTTTTCCTTTGCTTGTTTGTTTTGTTTCTAATAGCCCACATATGAGTGAGATCACATGGTATTTGCCTTTCTCCGACTGACTTGTTTCACTTAGCATTACACCCTCTAGCTCCATCCATGTTGTTGCAAATGTCAAGCTTCCAATTTTTTATGACTAATATTCCATTGTATGTAAACACATCTTCTTTATCCATTCATGTAGCCGTGACACTTGGGCTGCTTCTTACTTGGCTATTTTAAACAATGCTGTTATAAGCATAGGGGTGCACGTATCCCTTCGAACGAGGGTTTTGTGTTTTGCGAGGGGCAAATACCTAGTAGTCTGGTTGCTAGATATTACGGTAATTCTATTATTAACTTTTGGAGGCACCTCCCCACTGTTCTCCAGAGTGCCTGCACCAGTCTGCATTCCCACCAGCAGTGCCCGAGTGTTCCCCTTTCCCCGCATCCTCGCCAACACCTGTTGTTCCCCCGAGTTGTTGATTTTAGCCATTCCAACAGGTGGTTTTGGTTTGCATTTCCCTGAGGATGAGTGATGCCAAGCATCTTTTCGTGCCTGGTGGCCATCTGGATGTAACACAGGAGGATTCTGGTGTTGTTACAGCAGCTAGTCTTACTGATCCTGACTACCCTGCCTTGTGTTCAGTGTTAACGACGTGCCACACCTGGGTGTGAGCGGAAGGACTGAAAAAGAATCCCTTATCTCAGTAAGTGAGGTTATTATTTCACATCACGTGGCAGGCCCACCTAAGATCATGAGATGTGGGAGGAGAGACTATTTCCTGCCTCTCTGGTGGGACAGGCCCCCTACTGTGGGAAGAGCTGTCGTAAAGGAAACCCATTTCCACCCCTTACGATGCCCAGAGAGGGCAAGAAATTTTCCAAAGCTTTAGCTACTTAGTTGCCAAATTGGGACCATAATCTACAACTCCAGACTCCCGTTCCAGTGCTCTTTCACTATCACTTCTGGGTCTCGAGGTCGCTTGCACCCCCACCACCCCCCAAAAAGGGTAAGATTTTAGATGTTGAATCCTTGTAAAGAGTAGGTGATTGTTTTCGCTGTCTTCCTGTATACAATGGGCTTAGTGGGAACGGGGCATTGTCTAGGTTTAAAAGAAATGTGAGTTTAGCAGACTTACTCATTTGGCTGCATGTACCCTGTGATGCCAGTAAATTTAAGGGAGTGTGTGTGTGTGTGTGTGTGTGTGTGTGTGTGTGTGTTTAATCTGCTCTGGAAGCTGCTGATTAGGAAGCCTGTTAAAATGATTCGGTTGGTAGACTTCAAAGATAGCTCCCAGTGACCCATGCTTCTCAGTGTTCGGGCCCCACAGAGACGCCCTCTGCTTGGCTTTGGGGTGGTCCTGGGACTCCTTTGAGCCAAGTGGAACAGGGAAGGACTAACATCATGCTAGTTCTGAACCCAAAAGCCTTCAGAAGACCTTGCATCTTCCATTTTGTCTGTTGGAGATCCAGCTGCCATGTAAAGAAGCCCAAGTCTTGTGAGAAGAGCCCATGAGGCCTCACCTTCCAGCTGGCCCTCCAGGGCACCAGCCATACAAGCGACACCATCTTGGTCCCAGCTGCTGCCCACAACCACCACCTAGCCGTAGCCTCATGTCACCCCAAGTGAGACCAGTCAAAGAACCGCCCAACCAAGCAGTCTCCTCACAGAATTGTGAAGGATAATGTGAATGCATTTTGCTCAGGATGAAAGGAAGGCAGAGAAGTTCAGTAAATTCTTTAAAAAACTTAACCGAGATAGGAAGGCCTTTTGGTATTCACAGGGGAGACCCCGAGGGAACCATGTCCTTCAAGGAGTTGCTGTGGGGACAGTGGTATCTGCTGAGACTGGTCAGGGTGGTAGCGCCCAGCCTTGTAGAGCCTTCTAGATCACATTGGTGACTGGGGTAGGCCTGGGCATGAGACCCAGCTCTGGCCAGCGAGATGTAAGGGGAAGTCTGCTGGAACTCTAGGGTGAGATTTTTCCCTCCTGGTTCAAAGCCACACATGTCCTCAGAGGACCCCTTCCTCCCTGCCTGCTCTAGGACATCATGAGGTTGTGGTGTCTGGGCCACCCTAGGGGGAAGGTTTAAAACAAAAAATGCCGAGAATGTCTCAGAGCCCATACTGATACCATGTAGGGCTGAATCGGGCCACTTTGGAACAGCCTGTAGCCAAGTTGGACAGAACTTGTGAATAGTGGGGGCCTGTCCCTTGCGGTGGCTTCTGAAGTGGGGGGTGGTCTTGTGGGATGGAGCCTTCACTCCGTAGGGTCTATGCTCGCTCTGAGGAGGGCCACGCATCCGGAGTCAGGAGCCGCCTCAGCAGCCCAGCCTCCTGTCACCCCAGCCCACTGCTCCGTTCCTCGACGCACGTGAATGGTGCCCTCTATAAAATCCGAGTCCTAATCGCTACCTCATAGGGTCATGATAAACGTTCAGGAAGGTAATAAATGTGGAAGCACTTTGGAAAGTAATGAGTAAATATTATGTGGTCACCCTTTCCCGTTAGACTCTGAGTCACTTAAAGACTCTTTCACTTTTGAAAACATTTTTAGTCCCCAGTTATTAGCAAAGGATTTACTGTTGACTAGGGGGTTTGATGGACGTTTGTGAATGAAATGAATAACTAATAGTTGATGAGCTCTTACTGCAGATATTTCATTTAGCACAGCCCCAAGGGAAAGTAGCTCTGATTATCAACCCCCTCTCACAGATGAGGAGCAGAAGGCTCAGAGAAGTGGAGGAAGTGTCCCAAGGCCACACAGTAAGAGGTGGAACCAGGCCTTGAACCCTGTTCTCTGCCCTCTGCACCCCGCCTCTCCCAAACACTGCATTCAGCTGGGACTGGGCTGGGCTCCCAGGCCCAGGATCCCCTTCATAAACCCATAAAGAGGAGGCTCCCAAGCTGCAAGGTCAGTCGGGCCCCACAAAAGCCATAGGAAGAAGCCTAGAGGCCTGGGAGCTAGTTTGGAAACCTGCGGATTGGAGGAGCTTCCCAGCTTGCAAAGCAAGAACCCGGCACTGCCCGGGCTCGGCACACAGGGCTCCGGCTGCAGTGGGGGCGGGGGACGGGAGCCTCTCAGACCCGCCAGCGCCAGCCCGCTGCAATGGGGAGGAGGTGGCAGGACCCCTTAGCATCACCTGCAAGTTCCACCCCGGGCGTGGGCCCCACCACGCACACGCTGCCGATCTCTGCCGCCCTCTGCCGCTGACATTTCATTAATGCTTACTCGCTTCTCTGCTACTCGGTTTTGTTTTAAAGAAGCAGGTAATACATCCATCAGGTAAAATTTCAAACAGCACAAGAAAATATATGACAAAAAAACAGATCTTTTTGTCCCAGACCCCAGAGACCATCTCCCCACAAGCCACGACTGTTTTAACTGTCTCTCTTTGTCCTTCCAAAGTGTTCCATGCATCTGTAAACCTGAGTGGACAGTGACCTCTCATCCTTTAAACCACACACACACATACAGTTCTTGTCCAGTTGCTGAGGCATCTGGGCCAGCTCTTAGCATCACTAGATGTATCTCTGGCTCATTCCTTTCATGACTGCCTGGTGGTCCTTGGAATGGCCCTCATCTCACATTGATGTCCTATCCAGCCATCTGCTATTGCAAGCAATGGTGCAGCGAGCTCTTTAGGTCATCTGGCTTTGCTCTCTGAGCAGGAGCCCGCGTCCTACTCATGGAATTGCCGTGACAGTGGATACGTGTGGTTTTCATCTCAGCAGTTACCGCCTCCCTGTGTAATGGCGCCAGCTGGCTCGGGAACGCAAATGTGGGAGTCTCTGGGGCAGGTTCTGCCTGAGATTCCGCAGACACCCCCTCAGTCCCTGCTGGGTGTCCACCTTCAGGGAAGAGTCTCTCTTGGAACACAAATTCTGAACCAATGTCACGAGGATGACCGGCCTTCAGCAGATTTTTTAAATCATTTGGATGATACAACGAAGAAATGTTCATATGAGTGATTGAAAAAACGTCCTGGTGTGAAGGGAAATGTTTATGATGGAATATAAAATGACAAATATAGAATGAAAAGGTCATTTTTAAAAGATTTTTATTTATATATTTGAGAGAGAGAGAGCAAGCACACAAGCAGCGGGGAGGAGCAGAGACAGAGGGAGAAGCAGGGAGCTTCTTCCTTCCTAAGCAGGGAGCCTGATGTGGGGCTAGATTCCAGAACCCTGGGATCCTGACCTGAGTGGAGGGCAGACGCTTAACTACCTGAGCCACCTAGGTGCCCCCACAAGATGATCCTTCACATGCATCAGGACCCCTGGAAACCAGTTAAAAGTACAGATGCTAACTCAGTGGACTTGGGGGAGAGCAAGGACAAAGACCTGTCCTCTGAGCAAGTTCACTGAGCGATGCCATGCACCCCTGGGATGTTTTATAATTCATTCTAATCTCAGATATGATCAAAGAACAAAAAATGGGCAATTCATCCAAGAGTGAGCAGTGCCTGTCTGGGTGGAGTGAACCTGAGACCTTTTCTTCTGTGTGCTTTGCTGTGTTTCCCAAATTTTCCTCCTCAGAATCTTTGATGTTGCAAAAACAGAGGGTCCTCTAAAACTCTAGACCGACCCTCCCTTCCTCCCTCTCTCCCACTATCTCTGCTTCCTTCCTTCTGTCCTTTCTAATTCAGTCCACATTGAAGGAGACTGGAGATACATTAAGCTTGGTTTCAACGCATCTCGTTGTGGACTGGGTGTTTTCTCGTAAAGAGCATATTTAAACTTGCATAAGATCTCTGGTTAAGAAGCATATGGGAGTTCTTTGTTGTAATTTGCAACTTTCCGAAAATTGGAAACTTCAGGGCTTCATAGAACCAGCTCATCATCACCTTGGAGACATGATAATGCCCTTCTGATCCTTGAATCCTAAGGCATCATAATATGCCTCTTATCACCCCCCAAAAAAGAAAATCTAGTATGAGTTATCTCCAACACCCTATACAGGGAAGTCCCCACTGCTTCCTCCATAAAAAAAAAAAAAAAACCTTATCAAAGTCAGCAAATTAACATTGATACAGTACCCTAATCTATATGGATCAGTTTTCCCCAAAATGTCTTTTACATACTTTTTTTTCACTCCCCGCACAAAGCTCTTCAGTGGTTCAGGATCCAAGCCAGGATTACACACTGCTTTTGATGGTCATATCTCTCTCATCTCCTTTCATCTAGAACGTTCCTCAGCTTCCCTTTGCCTTTCACAACCTTGACATTTTTACAGAGTGTAACCAATTACCGTGTAGAATGTCCCTCAGTTTGGGTTTGCCTGAAGTTTTCTTGCTATTAGACTCAGGGGATGCCTCACGGGCAGGAAGGTCACAGATCAATCTTGTGGTTTTCTTTGCCCATCAGACAGGGAGGCTCCAACTGCTGGCCAGTGTCATTCCATCTCTTCCACTCCCAACACTCAATTAAGATGGTACCTGCCGGGTTTCTACACTTAAAGCGGCCATTCTTTCCTTTGTCATCAAGGAGTAATGTGTGGGGACTTACTTTGAGACCATGTGAATATCCCGTTTCTCATCAAACCTTCATACTTTAATTTTAGCTTCTACTGATGACCTTGCATTGAAACAGGTATCATCACTCTTGCCAAATCTTACTGCGTGTTTGAGAAGACTAGAAGCAAGTATGTATCAAAGAACTCGGACCTCCCAGTTACATTTCAAGGAAAGTAATCTCATAGGTTAGTTCCATCTCAACTGACCTGGAGAAGGGGGAGGAGGAAATCCCAAGGAAACAAGACAAGATGCAAACAAAAAGTTAGGTGCAGAGAGTCTCACAGCAACATCACTTACAAGAGCAGAACTTAGAAATCACCTACATCAAGTAATAGGAGAAATTGATACTGAGAAATATAAAGCAGTCATTTAAAGTGATGTTTTCGAAGGGTTTATTTTTTTCAAGAGGGATGATGTTAAGTAACCAAAGATAAGCTATAAAGCTACACCAAATGCAGTGCAGCATCCCGAGTTGGATCCTAGAACAGAAAAGAGGTCACCATGAAAATTTCGGTGATGAAATTCAAATGAAATCTGTAGTTGAATTAATAGTAACGTACTAACATTAAAGTCTTGGTTTTTAATAAGTGTACATGGTATGTGAGTTATTCACATTAGGGTAAAGTGGGTCTGGGTTAAACCAGAACTCTCCTTGCAGCTCCTCTGTAAATCCAAAATTATTCCAAAATTAAAAAATTCACTCCAAAAAAAATTTTGACTTGAGGGGGCACCTGGGTGGCTCAGTCTGTGCAGCCTCTGCCTTCGGCGCAGTTCATGATCCTGGGGTCCTGGGATAGAGCCCCATGTTGGGCTCCCTGCTCAGTGGAGAGCCTGCTTATCCCAATGCCCCTCACCCCACTCGTGCTCTCTCTTTCAAATAAATAAAATCTTTTTTAAAAATCTGACTTAGTGCTGGATATGTTCATCATCTTGACTGTGGTGATGTTTCATGACTGTATTTGTGTCAAAAGATATTAAATTATATGAATTAAATATGTGCAGGTTATTGTATGTCAATTATACCTTCACTGAGCTGCTTGTTTTGAAAACAAGGAAAACTAGGGGCACCTGTGTGGCTCAGTTAAGTGTCCAACTCTTGATTTTGCTCAGGTCCTGAATCTCGGGGGTTCTGGGATCAAACCCCACGTTGGGCTCTGGCTCAGTGAGGAGTCTGCTTGGAGATTCCCTCCCCCCACCAGCTATGTGCCCGCACTCTCTCTCTCTCTCAAATAAATACATAAATCTTAAAAAAAAAAAAAGAAAGAAAAAAGAAAACACAACAACACTGGATGAGCTCCCAAATGCTTTAAATATATGTATAGAGAAAGTATTGACTGGAATGTATCCCAGTGTCGCTGGGCCCTGGGTCTGTGCGGGTGGGACTTCAGGCAATCATCATTTTGATGTTTATAGTTTCTATTTTTATGGTTTCTCAGTGCCTTATAAGGGCCTTGCAAGACTTGACTAGATGGAGCGGGGAGATGGTATTTTTAAATGGGGTGATTTGCAATCATAAAGCTTTGCTTCCTTGTCTGTAAAGCGTCGGGGACATGGGGTGGGGGTGGGGTGAGTGCCTCAGCTCCTTAAAGAACTCGAGTAAACAAACTCTGAAGAAAGAGTTGGGGCCTCTCAGATGCCCGGATACTAAAGAAGCCTTGAAAATACACACCTAGCCATCCAGATCCTGGAGCAGCGGACCTCAGACTTTCCTTCGCGTGTGTGCGTGTGTGTGCGCGCGCGCGTCCGCACACAAGGGCTCCTGCTAGAGTTTGCTTGGGAAAAGCAGCTCCCCAGGCCCCCACCTGCCTCAGCTGTGACTCACTCGTGGGTCTCGGGTGGGGCCGCCTTGCGTGAGTCTGACCAGGTGCAGGCGATCGAGGCTCCTCCCAGGGCCCTCCTCGCGTCTGCACCGGGCTCGTCCCTGGCCGGTGTCAGCTGCGGCCCATGTTAATCCGCCGGGCCTTCAAGCCCAGCTGCTCCCCACGTGGACGCCTTCCAGCTCTTCGGCAGGTTGGCGAGGACGTCTCCGGGAGCCAGGGAGGTGAGCGGCTTCTTTCTTCTTTCTTTCGTTGGACTCAGACCAGCCAGACTAGGTGAGGGAGGAAGGACCAGCTGCCAGGTGCTGGATGAAGTTTTCTTGAAACGGCTCATTGCCCCTTCTGGGCACTCTTCTTGGGAGGCGACAACCGAGGTCTGTGTGTCAGGAGTAGTCCCCCCGCTCCCGCGTCATGCCCAGGAGACTCAGCTGTCCATGTCCTAGCTCCCGAGGACCAGCGCTGTTCTCCAGTGTGGGTCTTGGTGAGTCCGCTTGCTGGAAGGTCCTCCGGGGAGGAGACTGTGTCTCAAGCAGCATGAAGGAGCCCCGCTGTGGGCAGGAGAGGGCCCTGGGGCAGCACGGGAAAACCTGAGTGAGGAATGGCTTCCCACGACCTGGCTGCCTGCAGCTGTGCAGTAGCTGACCATTACCGTGTTTTAGTTGGGAGACACGGGAAGGATTAGGGCTGCGGGGAGAAGGGGCCCCAAGCCCAGCCTGGGAAGTCGGGGCGGGTTTCTTGGAGGGAGGTGGACAAGTAGGGCCTAGACCTTGGAGGCGGAAGTCAAGAGTGATTGTGGGCTGAGGGAGCTTCTCTAGCTAAGTGAAATTGGGGAATTGGGGGGAATTGAGGTGGAGGGAGGAAGAATGGTCATGGAACTGTGGTTCTCACTGTGATCTGGGACCAGCAAGGGGTCACCTGGGAGCTTGTGGAGATACACTTCCTCGGGGTCCGTCCACATGGGCCGCAAACCCTGGGGGTGGGGTTCAGTCCACTCCTGGGGATGCTGATTCCCTGGGCAAGTCTGAGAAACGTGGTTATTGAGCAACTGCATGTCTGAGCGCAGGTCTTGTCACTGCCCTCTGAGACGGTGGCAGGTGGGGGCACTGCGGAGCCAGAAGTTGACCCAACCTGCTGGGTCTCTTTCAGAAATGACTGACACTTAAACAAATAAACAAAAACTGCTATGGATACGAAATTGGTGACTGGGTCTCGGAAGGGGCGTTGCAAGTGAGGGAGGTGTTCTCAGCTTTGAGTGACGTTTCTCTCCCGCCGGTCCTCCGTGCTGTTGGCAGAGGGTCTGCTGGGGCTGGAAGCAGTCAGCGCAGGACTGTGGGCCCCATGCCCGCCCTCGGGTCGGCCCGCGGCTTTGGCGGACCTACGTGGGGTGTGCCGCCGGCTGGGAAGAGGCCCCTGCTGTTGGCTCACGGCAGCCCATGAGTCCCCCCTGCAGGGCCCATCCTGCCTCTGAAACCCAGCTGGCCGTGGGGAAACGCCACTCTTGGCTTCGACCCGACGCCGAGGCTTCTGTGTGCTCCCTGGTCCAGCACGCCGCTCAGCCTGGAAAGTAGTTGCTGTGTCCTTCCCTCTTTGTAGATGAGAACAGAGGTTCAGCAACCTCAAAGCAGCTGCCCGAGCCTGCATGATCACCTGGCCCCGGGCGTCCTGGCGCTAGTGAGCCCCAGTGTGCTGATTGCTTCTCACCCAGTTTCTGACCTCCAGTTGATGAATGGCAAGTGTCTGGGCAGGGCGTACACCTACTTCCCAATTCTCCACCCCACAGATGATCCCGCCGGGTTCCTGGGCACCTCTATACACTCGGCATGCTTTCAGCTAAGCGGCCGGCACTGCTGTTCTTTGATTGAGAGCTGGAGGACAGGCTGATGGGGTCCGGAGCCGCCCCCTAGTGCAGCTCTGGGGATGGCTCCTCCAAGCGCCGTGGCTGTTGGAACTCACAGAGTGGAGAGCTGTCTGGTGGCCACGACCCAACACCCCGGCCACTGGCCCCCTGAGCCCCTGCAGTGGGGCGTGCTATGGCTGGGATAGTCGGCATTTAGGCAGCGCTGTGCTATTCCAGCAAGAGTGCAGAGGAGGCTTGCGCGCCCCTGAGGCTCAGAGCCCCAGCCCAGCTGTCAGAATCCTACTTCCTTCGGTTCTGCACGCTCATCTGACTCCCAGGCTCGGCGAGCTGAGGGAGCCTCCGTCTCTTGACATCTGCAAGCCTCCCAGGGTCTCTGCATCTCCCCTGATGCCCCCCTTTGTCCCTTCCCCCTCGGCAGCTTGGAGACCTTGAGGTGGTCAGCCCTCAGACGGCAGCCAGCTGCACTGGAATCTCAGCTCTCACGTGGCCTCAGAACCCCCGGATTCTGCCCCTCTTTCTTCCTGTCCAGCGCCGGCTTCCTCCACTCCCTCACTCCCGCCTCACTGGTCTTCCTGCAGCTCTGCAAACACGTGCGCACGCCTTCCTCCGGGCCTTTGCACCCACCTTACCCCCTGCCTGGTGTGTCTTCACCCCAGGTCTCCTGGAGGTCAGAGGTCTGCTGCCCAGAGAAGCCCCCCAGCTACCCTGGATCGAGGTCTCTGTCAAATTGCAGTAAGAGGGTGCACTGCTGCCAGAAATGACTGTTGGCTGGCTTCTTGGCCAGTTTTCTTCCCACTTGATGCCACGTGTTAATGAGGGCAGGGATTTTTAATGCTCATTTCACTGGCACGTACTAGGTGCTCAACTAATACTTTTTATGTATAAAAGCTTCCTTTGTTTCTCTGTGAACTTTGATGTTGTCTTTGACTTCTCCCTCTCATTCTGCTTCAAAGTCCCCAGAAATCCTGTCTGCAGCTCCTTCTAAGAGCACCCAAAACCCAGTTCTTGCCACCTGGGTCCAAGCCACCACGTAGTCTGAACTATTCCGCCGCGTCCCCGGGCTGCCCCTGCTGTCTCTCGGCAGTCTCTGGTGCAGCGAGCCCTGAGAGTGCTTGGGGCGGGACCGTTCTCTGCTGTGGGGGTGCCCTGGGCACCTCGGGACATGGAGCGGCCTCCCTGGAATTAGGGCCAGTGTCTCCAGCTGTGGTCAGATGTCTCCCAGGGGCCCCACCGCCCTTTGCCACCAGAGAGCCCCTAGAAGCCTGAAAAGCCTAATGTCCCCCCTGTGCTCAGGGCTCACTGGAGACTCAGACCCTGTAGCAGCCCGAGCCTGGGTCTCAGACTTGATTCACTCTCCTTCACTCCTCTTTGCCACTCTGGAATGGCCTCCCCTGGCTGTCCCTATGCCGGATCCCGGATCCTCTCCAGCCTCCTTCTCTGTCGACTCTGCTCGGAGACTTTCCTGAACGTTCCATCTCCACGAGCTCCCCTTCTCCTCCCAGGGCCGAAAGCAGTGAAAGCACGCTGTGCCCCATGCCGGATAAAGCACACTCTGGGGCCTGCCTCCTAGTCCCCGGCCCCTCCCTAGCTTCCAGAGTCCGGAGAGTGTGGCTTCTGCTGACATGCAGGCAAAGCCGCACAGTGCCTGGCCCGTGAATGAACTCGACCTCCCACGCTCCCTGCCTGGCCAGTCTCTGCTCGGTCTGCCCGTTACCAGCCCCACCTGCCTGGCAAGACCAAATGCGTCTGTGAAATTCTCACCGTGCCTTTAGTTCTTAGAAGTTCTAAGGGAAATTTTCTGTGTAGTACCTGGCCTTCTCTCACGGTGCACCCCAGAATGCGCCTGGCTCTCCTGCTAAGCCCTGTGGCTTCACACCTGGGAGCCCAGCTCTCCCTTTGCATGGGGACGTGCCGGCTGGCTCTCCTTGCTCGGGACGCGGCCGGGAAGAGCTTCCCACCTGCCGCACTCACAGGCCGTCCCCAGTGACCGCGTCCCAGCCACCTGACTCTGGAGAGGCCAGGAAATTGCAGGTGGGGTGGGTGGCCAATGGATACGTGGGCTCCGTGGACGACCACCGCCCCCACCATACTGAGGGGCTGAACACCTGGCACCATGCACGATGTCGGTCCTGTTCCTGAGTCCCGTGCACGTCATCCTGCCTGACTCCCAGGTGCCTGGGAAATGATGCTTGTCTGAAGAATGCCCCTTCAGAGGGGACCCCTGCTTACAGGGGGTGGATTTATACCCAACTCCGCCACTGACGTGGTCTACTGTCTCAGGTGCATCTCTCTGCCTTCGCGCTTTGGTTTCTGCAGAATGCCAACGTTAGCACCTAGCCTGCAGACAGAGCCTCGACGTGAGATGTGCCTGAAGGCTTAGCACGGAGCTAGCGCAGAGTGGGTGCCTGACGGTCTGCCCCCAACACCCTTCAGAATGGCCTGTCCTACGCGGGACATGCACAGGACTGCTGAGAATGCTCTTGTCCGACACACTAGGTTTTCTTCAGCCCTGACACAGCCTGCTGAGACCAGTGTTTGAAAATCTCAGAGCTGGGGCCTGAGGTATAGTGGGGAGCCCTGTCCTTGGGATTCTGGCCCATATAACTCCAGTCATCTGCGGAGAGCGTGGGGTGCACGATCCCCCGTGAAATCCCAGCCCTCCCATTTCCTGCTTGCCCTTGGGTAAATAGGTTCTCTGTCACATGGTAGAAAGGACCATATTTCACAAGTCGCTGTGAGAATTGCTTGGAAAGATATGGCATGGTGCCCAACACAGAAGAGTCTGTCTCACGGTGGTTCCCTTCTTTGTGTTGGCCTAATGATCTGGGAAGAAGCCATGCCCCCGAGGGGATCCCAACATCCCCCATCCTGCAAGCAGAGTTGGTAGCCCTTACTGGTGATGGGGGGAGGGTGTTTACACACCGACAAGGGACCAGCCTGGGAAGGGTTGGAGGCTGTTAGCTCTTGTCCCCTCAGTGGGTGGCTCTTGCCCCTCATTCTTGCTCTGAGCCTGCTTCCTGTCTGTAAACGGGAGGTGTGCAGGCTATTGACGAAAAATAGAAAACATTTGGTACCATGGGCAACTCAAAAGACGGAACCTACTGCTTTGTGTTGTTAGCCTTCCTATTCCCATCATTATTGACTCTAGCCTGAGAACCTGAGGTGTGCCCACCGCTCAGGGATGGGGCTGGGGGGTCTCCCAGAAAACCCGTCCGAGCCGGCACAGATACGGACAATGGGATGGATCTGTCCTGGCCGGGGAGTGGAAGGTACCTCTGTGGGAGGGCAGGTCTTGAAATAGTTCAAGGACATTGTTCAGAGCCCTGGTGTCCAGTTTCAGGAGGCTGAGCCAAGAGCTGCCCCTTCCAGCTGCAGGGACCAGAAGCTAGTGCCGTAGGCGACTTCCCCAACTCTAGAACTTTGCTGCTCAGGACCACTGCCCCCAGCCACGCCTGGCACTCAGGCTCTCAGAATGTGACTGGTGGGACCGAGAACGGCTTGAATTTTAAGTCATCCAGAATGAACTTTAAAGCCTGATACTCGACTCAGTTCTTGGAAAACTTAAATACATGGGGGGGAAAAGTGGGTATGCGAATCCCCTTTTTCAACGGAAAATCTTTGGAAATTTAAAACCTTTCCAACAAAATTTAGCATCTGGATTGAGAGAGAAGTCTAAAATACCAAATTTCAAAGAAGTACTACCTTTCCAAAAAAAAAAAAAAAGGAACATATCTTAATTTTATAGTGAGTTAAAATAACACTTCTGATATATTGGGTTAAAAATATTAAAATCTCGGTTATTTCTGCTTTTAACACAGATCCTGGGAAGTGTGAAATCACGTGTCTGGCTAGGAGGTCTCTCCTCCAATGGCATTGCTCTGGGGGTCGGTCCTGCTTGATTTTTGGTGGCATTAAGTATTTCTGGTATTTTGACTTTGGCCTAGATAGTAGCCCAAAAAGTAACTCATTTGCTTTATTTTTTCTTGATTTTTTTTTCATTTTTTCCTTTTCTTGAGTTTATTGGCTTAGAATTCTGGCACCTATTTTTCTGTTAGAGAATTTGTGTTTTTCACACTGGTTTGTGAAAGGTCTTTCTGTACTAAATGTGCTGCCTTTGCTTTTGGGGTTTGCTTCCCGCCTAATTTTTGCTTATATTGACATGAAGAAGTTTAAAATTTTTGTTTGATCAAATATCAAGTGATGAAACCCTTTCTGTCTAGGCACGATACTGTTCGGATTTGGGTCTTTTTATGATTTCATTCTGATGTGATTGGATTATTTCATCTGGGCTTTGAGAATGTGGTGTGAGGTATTGAATGAAAGAGAAATTTGAGGGGGAGGATATAACTATTTTAACCGTGTCTTGAATTACTCACCAGATAGGTACATTATCCGGGGAGAGACAGAGAGAGAGACAGACAGAGACAGAGAGAGACTATGTGTGTGTGTGTTGGGAGGGAATCACTGCTGTAGGTCTTTAGTATTTTTACAGCCTTCAGAGTACTTCTGCTTATGTTTGACTCCGTCAGCAAAACGTGGGCAGTGTGGTATAGCCTTTTTGTGTATAAAGAAGAAATCATAGACTTCATGATACCAAATGGTACACCCAAAGATTGCCAGTTCGGAAGTAGTGGGGTTGGGACTCGGATATGGAAATGCTGAGTATGGAGTAACTGACCACATGCTGTGTCCCTGGGGACCCCAAGAAATGACACTTTCTTAGATCATGAACTTGCACAAGGAGAATGTTCTACTCCTGACGTTGCTTTACTGGAGTGAGGCAAGTATCTCAGAGTTGGGTTCCCTGCTCCCATCCCTTGCCCATTCTCTCAGGTGCGAGTAGGTATTTCTGGAGGTCTGTGTCAAGGTCTTGGATTTACTGACCAAGTGGGAGTTCTTCTCTGTCGTTTTATTTATTTTTTATTTTTTATTTTTTATTTTTTTAAAGATTTTATTTATTTGAGAGAGAGAAATATAGCCAAAGAAGGAACACAAGAAGGGGGAGCGAGAGAGGGAGAAGCAGGCTTCCCGCAGAGCAGGGAGCCCGATGTGGGACTCGATCCCGGGTCTCCGGGATCATGACCTGAGCCGAAGGCAGTCGCCCAACCAACTGAGCCACCCAGGCGCCCCTTCTCTGTCGTTTTAGACAACTATGTTCTCTACAACCTAGCTGCTAGAAAGTTCCCTCTGACCACTAGCCACCATCCAGACCTCCTTCCTCTGTCCCTGGTTAAGTGTTAAGTGTGTGCATTTCCAGACGTTTCCCTGAATGTGAATGTCAGCGCCCGTAGAAAAGACTTTCTGGCTTTGGTGTCAACAATAGGATATGAATGTATTGTTTTATATAAATATTATATATATATGAATTTTTTTCCTACTTGTATCGGAGGGATACCAGTACAAGTACTTTCCTTCTTTCCCAGTGCTGCACGGTAGATGATGGTACAGACAGACTGAGGTTTATCCAGCTGTTCACCGAGCACTGGGCGTTTGTGAACAGATCGGCAGATTTTGCTTTGATACACAACACAGTGAACCCCGTGTTCAGGCTTTCTCGCCGAGGCAGGCAAGTGCTTTGCCCAGGGGGAAGAGTGAGGGAGAGGACGATGAAAAACAGACTCGCGCCAGCCGACGTAGGCATAGAGGTTACTGCTCACATAGACTCCAGAATAGGTGTTGGCAACTGATGAGCAGCCACGGCCGAAGTACTGTATTTTAGGTTTGGGCAATTCAGTAGGTAGAAATACTGTTTCTTTGTTTCATTTTTGCACTTCTCTCATGGCCAAGTAGGTCAGATGCCTTTGCATATGATCACAGTGTATTTCCTCTCTGAATTTGTACATTCATCGCAACTACCTGCTTCCCTTGTGGCTGATTCTTTACCATAAAAGGCTTTTGCCCCCACAAGTGAATCTCTGTGTCATCATGCTGGATGGCATGTCCCATGTGTTAATAGCACCTGGCAATTTGCTTGTCTTTCAATTTGTTTTTAACTTTTTAAGATTTTATTGGAAGGCACAAGTGGGGGGATGGGGTGGAGGGGAAGGTACAGAGGGAGCAGCAAAGGAGGAAGCTGACTCCCCGCTGAGCAGGGGTTCAGCCCCCCAGCCCCCACCCCCCACCCCCAGTGCAGGGCTGGATCCTAGGAGCCCGGGATCATCACCTGAGCCCAGGGCAGACACTAAACCCACTGAGCCACCCAGGTGCCCCTTAAGGTTTTATTTTTAAGTAATGTCTACACCCAACGTGGGGCTTGAGCTCAAGCCCAAAGATCCAGAGTCACATGCCCCACTGACTAAGCCAGCCAGAGCCCCTGAACTTTGCTTTTTTGAGGGAGGGAGAAAAGGAGAAAATCTTTTGCAGGCTCCATGCCCAGCAGTGCTGGGGGCTGAGTACGGGGGGCTACATCTCAAAACCTTGAGTTCATGAGCAAGATCCAGAGTGGCACCCTCTCCCGATTGTGCCATCCAGGTGCCCTAAACTTTGATTTTCTTACATGGAACCCTAATGTCATAGTATTCATATTTACCAGTCCTCCTTCATGGCTTTTAAAACCTCTCCCCTGTAAAAGTCTTTAAAACCCTCAAGTCAAACGTCTGCCCATAATTTAATATGGTAATTATTATAAACTTCATGGTTTTTGGTTTTTACTAAAATTTACTACTGTGGGTCATGAGGTAGGACTCCAACCTTTGTGGGGTTTTTTTTTTTGTTTTTGTTTTTGTTTTTTTTTGGTAAGTGTACAACCAATTGTCCCGATATGAACCATGTAAGAGTCTCTATGGGAGGTCTTTCCTTTAACACAGTAAATCTCCTTCTCTACCTTGGTCTGGACTATCCTTCATAGGCATGTTAATTTCTGCTCTGGTGCCCCGTGGCTTTGTAATTTCTTTTGGATGACTAGTGGGACAAGTGTCATCTGGTTTATTTTCCGAAAATGGCCTCGGCTCTGGTTTTGAATTTCAGAGTAACCTTGTCAGACTCTCTGAAAAATCTTACTGAGGCTTGGACTAGGAAGTACATAACATTTATAAAACATGGAGGAAAGGACGTACATTTTTATAAAAGGCTATTTCATGAACGTGCAGCAGCCCATTACTGAGTCTCCTGTGGCTCAGGGAAGATTTATATTCAACCTCCTTTTTTTAAAGTTTTGTTGCTATCCAATTTTTAAATTTCCCATTACATCCTTTGTGTGTCTCTACTCTCTGCCCCCCTTTGCTCTCATTTATGAACAGTATGTACATTTCTTCTTCCTGTTTTCTAGGAACTACTTTGTATTCCACGATCTATAGTTTTGTATCTGTTTCTGCTATTTCCATTCTTATTCTTGACGCATTTGTTGCAACATCCTGCACAAGCCTGAAGGATAGTGTGAACGTGTGAGCCTTTGTACGGGTCCTAACTTTCACAAAATGCAACTGGCGCCCGTTTTAAAGCTCTTCATTGAGTTCCGTTGATTGGAAGGTTACTTCTTATGTTGATCTCCCACCGCCCTCTTTATTGCAGCTTTAGATTGTGTTTTAATAGTTCCACGGGGAAACCATCCACTCTAAGGCCCATTCTCATTTCTTCTCTTCCTTACTCGTCATCTCTTTTGCTTTCTGGCCTTTGGCCCTTTTGTTCTTTGTGGGACAAACGAGCAGCTCAACATCAGCTCCAGCGATGACCACCATGGGGTGGAGTCACTGAACCTCTTCAGCTCGCCTCTGCTGGCACGAGGGGCACTCCAGGGATGGCAGTGTGCGGGTGCCTGGGGAAAGCAGGATCGCCCCGCGGTCAGAAGCGCAGCCTCGGGACCCTGGCGCCCACTGTGTACCTGAAGCCTTAGGTTCCACGTCTGTAAAACGTAAAATAAATCATAGAGCTCCCTGTAGGGTAGTGATGAGTCAGCGAATCCATGTGCCAGGGACTGAAGTCTCTTCCCCTCCACCCACGCTGCCCCCACCACCACCCCCAACACAAACTCCTGTGAGGTCCTAACTCCTGATGCGACTGTATTTGGAGATAAGCCTTGAAGGAAGGAATTCAAGCAAAGTGAGATCAGGAAGGAGTGGCTCCAGTAAGTGCCACTGGCGTCCGTCCGGGGCAAGGCCACGTGAGCACGTGGGGGGGGTGCTGTGGTGAGACCGGGAGAGCGGCTTCTCCAGAAGGTTTTGGTCTTGGACTTCCAGCCCTCCAGAACAGTGAGAAATGACAGCTCGGAAGCCTCCCAGCTTGTGGTCCACGGTTAGGGCAGCCCCGGAGGGCACCCCCAGGCACAGTGCGCTCAACACGTGGGGCTCGCTCTTCGTGATCCTTCGTGATCCTAGCTGTCGTCCTCACGCCCGCCTCTCGCAGGCCGGAGATCGACCAGCACGTGGACCACCTAGCACTTTCGGCCACTTCTTCCTTGTCCAGTGTCTCGCACTGAATGGCCTCCCACCTCGATTGTTAAGGTCCTTCTGTGTTCTGAGTGACTTAACTATGTTGTCAGAGGCCAAGACCACGGTCATGGATCATTTCCTGCTTGAAGTAAGCAACGTTGGCCACGAAATAGGAGCTAGGTCCCTGGGTAAGCAGGGCTCACGCATCCGCAGATCCTAGGTCCTGCACAGTCAGAAGCCGGGTTCTCTGAAGCTGCAAACTGGTATTTCTCTCCCCCGCTATGACCCACGGGGCTGCCCCAGGAGGAAACCAGCTGTGTCCATGAGGCTCCATGTGGCTTAAATGTCCCTCTCGGGCAGCGGACGCCAAGCACCGTGGCCATGGGAAGGTTTCAGATCAAGCAAGTGGGGGTGCAGGTTGTGGGAAGAAAACGGGGCCTCCTGTCTCTGTTGGCAAGGGCACCCTAGTCCCTGATGGGTCACAGGACTGACATCTGGTCTACCCTGGTCTCCTTGGGAGCATGGCCTTCGTTGGTGCCTGGCTCTCTGCATCTGGTCTACACTGTTCTCCCTGGGGTGGGGGGGTGGTGGACTTTGTTGGTGCCTGGCTCTCTGCATCTGGTCTACACTGGTCTCCCTGGGGCGGGGGGCTTTGTTGGTGCCTGCCTCTGGGGCTTCACCTGATCTTAGTCAAAAGACAGAGGTGTCTTGCCTCTCTGGCCCTAGGGTGATTTTCATCTAATATATAATTTGTATCCTAACAATCACACCTCAAGGTGAAAAGACTCGAACCCCAAGTACCATCTAGCCGGTGACTCTGGGGGAGCTTCCTGGGTTGTCCTCCATTTCCACCAAGCAGCCCCCTTCTCAATCTTAAATATTTTGGAAGTCTCTTTGCCCCTTACTGCCTAGGTAAGAGGTTTTGTTTTTCTTTTTTTAACCCTGTTCCATGTTTGGAAGGTCAAAGTGCCCTAGAGAGCTTGCCTACATGTCCGAGAGGCTTCGGATCGGCCCAGCACGAGCGCCTCTCACTTTTGCTCCTCTCTCACCTTCTCCGTGGGCTGAGGTGGCAGCAGGCAGCCCAGACTGCCGCACGTCCCCTGTCCTTGTGTTCTGTGTCCTGACTGGCCAGCAGCGACCTTGGAGGGCTGTCTCAGTGTTGTGTGATTGTGGGCACCTACCTTCTAAGCATCTTTTTTTTTTTTCCTGACCCGGAAAATGGGGCTATCTCCTTCCTTCCCGAGTGGTTTTTGAGAATTACAGCTGGCAAACATGAAAGGTAGTTCAGCGGCAGAAGAGCCCACATTAAAGGTAGGTCACCTCATTCTCCTGCCTTCAGAGTTTGTTCCTTGTCTTAAAGGAAGGAGGCAGCGTGTGAACCTCCTTTTCTGGAATCCAGGATCCACTCCCAAGCCCAGATAGTACTCGTCTAGTAAATCTTTTCTAGTGTGTGGGGGTCAGCGAACTTTAATCGTAGGCCCAAATCTGGCCGGCCTCTGTTTCACAAATTCTGACTTGAACAGACATGCCTGGGCACCTGAGGTGTGCAGTTGAACTGAAGACCTGTCCCGTGACACCTCGCGTGTCACCAGGTGGGCCCGTCACGGGGGAAGGGGCCTGCCAGCCCCTGGCGGGTGTGACCGTTTCTTTCCGAGCTCGCTCAGTCAGAGCTGGAACACCTGAAATGGACCACATCGACTGCGAGGGACTCATTGCCATGGCCTCAAGGTTGGGGGAGAGGACACACATGCGGGTGGTCACCAAGCCATCACCCCAGCCCCACTCCCAAGAAGGGGTGGGCGAACATGCATGAGCCATAGACCAGAACTTGAGCTTAGGCTTGTTAAAACTACCTTTGGCCTCTTAAACTACCTGGGCCTCAGTTTCCCTACCTATCAAATGGTCATACTAGAACTTACCCCTCGTGTGGTTTTTGTAACTCACTTAGTCTTCCTAAGAAGGTTATATGTTTGAGCTACATGAGCTCTTTCCTCCCCTCTGCTCCCGACTATGCCTGGAAGTGGTGTCTTTCTTGCTTAGAACATGAAGGACTCTCGCGCTGCATCCGTTTGCTGGCTTCAGCCTGTACCTACTGGCTTCAGCCAGCAGCCTGCTCGTTGCATGGTCCTATCCCTCCTTCTGGCGGCCGCCCAGTGCTGATGGGCCATTGTAGCTCCTTCCTGGGCTACGAGGATTGGGGTTTCTCCCCTGGTCCAGCCAGGGGAAAAAGGTGGCGTCGAGCAGGATGATGAGCGTCGGCGGCCAAAAACACACCCGAGCCGGGAGGTCTGTCGAAGCAGGATCTCGTGTATTAAGGTGGTGCCACAGAATATATCGGGCGAGCGGGGAGGCGGGAAAAGGGAGGGGGAGAGGATAAGGCCCGATCACTGTAAAGGTCACCAGTCCGTGCAGTGCACATGAGGACGG